>CAJQZN010042145.1:3669-22502 GCA_907164685.1 Colias eurytheme | reverse complement strand
GATAACGTTTACAGTTTTTAAGAATAGTCTGACATGTTGACGCAATCAGTCAAGGTCTTTCCTCCACCATTTGGCCACGTCATACAACTACGGGAATAAATTAATCGAATAGTTGATGAGCTTTAGTCAGAGTAGCGTCGCTCGACCTTCACGCACTTTCGGTTGGAATGTTAACATTTCGTTTGTACAAGTTTTTATTCACATTATAAAAGGTTAGAAAAATATGAAGAATATTAGTGATTCAGTGACGGTGAATTTTCTTAGTGACTAAGGAATTACCAGTGTGAATTGATGCTGATAATATTGTTCGACTTGTTATTTACGGAAGCATTTTGTATTTTTTCAGATGCGACGTTCACGTAATGATGATAAGTTCAAATTCTATGTTGTTCAGTTCCTGGAATTACCTTTTGAAGGTATTGATGATTACGTCTGCGTACCAAACACCTGGATACAAAATATAGTACGTGGAACGGAGAACGATAGGACTGTAGTTGCCTACCCCAAAGAGAAAAATCCTGCCCTTATAAAGGAGCGCGTTAAGAGAAAAGAGAGATGCTGTGATACTTGGAGATTTTATATGGCTGTCATCAAATATCAGTCAAGTAAGTTGGAACTATTGCATTTGTCAGTTCATTGTGTATTGTATCACCGAATAAATTTTAAAGAGATTTAATTCTCAAACTATATTAATTACGGTAGAAAATATTTCAATTTCAGATACATACGAAAATGCAGAACAATGGATAGCGTCAACAAGTAATCAACAACCTTTTATAGAAAGAAATGCAGATAATTTAGTAGTCAGAGAAACAAGAAGAATTCCTGGTAATAATTAAATTGATTCATTAATCTATACTAATACTAATCTATACTAATATTATAAAGCTGAAGAGTTTGTTTATTTGAACGTGCTAATCTCGGGAACTACTGGTCCGATTTGAATAATTATTTCGGTGTTAGATAGCCCATTTATCGAGGAAGGCTATAGACTATAATTTATCATCACGCTAAGAGGAATACGAGCGAAGCACTGCGAGTAAAACCGCGGGGCACAGCTAGTCAAATATATTTTATTGGTGTGAACGATTTTATTTTGTTGAATACATTTCTTATCGATTATTACTTGTTTCAAATTACTAGATTTTAAAGGATTACACATATTTTATTTATTTATAGATATGCAACCAGCATCTTCGTCGAATACGAATTCCCGAACGATGCTACGGAAACCTCTACCAAGGATATCAATCAAGCGACCAGGTCTACCAGAACTGTACAAACAACTTGATGCGAAACATTTAAAACTGAATAAAGATGCTCAGTCATCTGGCGCATCTGTTACTGACGCTTATACGGAGTCAGAACAACCGACCGGCATTCAAGACAACCAATCAAGGAAACTCGCTCAGACACGAACAGCTGCTGTTGCTTCCAACATTAATTCGATAACTAAACAAAGTATTCAAACTCCGCGTACTGCGCAAAACAAGGAGCCACTAATACCTGTAATAGACCTTGACGACGAGCCTACAGAGGTTATCGAAATTGATAACTCACGAGGTATTGAATCATCCAATGAAAATAATAGCGCTAGCTACTGTCATCTTCCTAGCAAAACAGCGGATGCATCAATGCTAGTTGCGAAACCTTCAACTTCAACCGAGCGGACCTCTAAATCGAATCAGTATAATAATCAAGATCCTTCTTTAGAGAACAGAAGTTTGTTATTGAACTTCAATCCTATGATAGAAAATGTCCAATCTCTAGCCTATACTAGTGACGTCTCAAATAACACACAAACTACCACTCATACGGTAGTAAAGTTACTCGAAATGCCTGACCAACTACGCGATAACCTATTCCGGACAGAGGATTTGACGCAGACACAAAATGCGACCAATAAGAATGTACGTTTTAGCAATATTAAAAGAAAAATCGAAAAAGCGCCACAGAACCCGTCGAATTTGACGGAACAAACCGGATCTTCATCAGTGCAATCATTACGATCATCTGAGAATTGCACAGTTGTCGAGATCACAACTGACACTCCAGAAAGTGGGCATTTACTGAAAATAAATGTGGAAAGTGCAAATAATTCTCCATTGGAATCACAAAACCTTCTAAGCTCAACATACATTCCATCTCCAGGACAAATTTCACAACCGAGACTGTCACAGCCAAATCAGCAAGACTCACAACAGCAACTGCATATACAGAAAATAGGAGCCGGCGTTGCGAACAACGCAAGAAAAATGCCTGCTCTTCAAGGGCTCCCAAAAAAACTGCGGCCATCTGTTGTACCGAATTTACTGAAATCAATTCGACAAACGTTATCAGCTGCGAGCAAACAAAACCTTAGAAATGAACAGCACCCGCAAACAATACTGAATGATCAACATACTGAACAAAGCAAGAGATCCTTAACTTCGATCCAACAAAATATCGCAAGCGATAAACATTCAATGGCCACAGACCTTACGCTTCAAAAAGACGAGTGCACGGTAGAAACTTTGGCACATTATGCTGAAACTTCGGATTCCGATTCACTTTCAGATGAAGGTCACGAGTCTACCGATAGAGCACCTATGGAGAGAACAAAAGACAGCACTTTTATTTCTTTTGCAAGTAGATCTGCAGACAGTCCAACAGCTCCTCAAAACACAACTTCAATTAACCCTACTACTCATGTCAGATTGAAATTAGAGCAGCAAATGTTAGACAACTTTGCAATTCTCTTCAGTCAAATGGGCTCTGTTTTGCGTAATACTACTGATATGTACAACAACTTACGCAGTTCCATCCTCGAGACTGCTCAAACATATAAAAAGTTACTGAGTGCAGTTGAACTATTTAACTCAATACAAAATTCAACCGGCAATGAAACTCTTCCGATTAACTTGAGATCAGAAGTCCGAAAGTCTCCTGAAGAAATACGAACTGAAGCAACAGCAAGCACAAGTTCGAGAAGTCAAGATCAACATAGTCACGACGATGCTAACAAACCACCGGAAAATAAACACAAGTCGTGGCATTTCGTTCTACCACCGGAATATGATCGTCATGACACAAGATGGACATTGCAGTATAGAACAAATTTACCAGGACTTGTAGAACTTTTGCCACAAAGTGGTGTTTTTATTAGTTACGGAGAACTCTTATACTGTCAGCGTGTATCAAAAGACTGCAAATCATTAGCTCGACGATTATTATCAGCAGTATTCAGCGGAAAGGCATTGAGTGTTTGTTCGACAATGACTGAAAAAGCGCAGGCTCCTGTTGAATCTGATGCAAGGCCAGAATTAGATGACCATGCGTGTGGGGTACTGCTAAATTACGTTTTAGACTACGGACTCCAACATGGTTGGAATATGGGCCTGGGTCCTATTCTTAGTTCTATAGACGAAAGGATTTGTAAAATTCGGATCCATCACGGTATCGTGGTTGAACGCTAACTGTTTACGATCTGTTGGTCATATGATTTCATAATGTATTGATGCTAATTGAAAGTGAATTTAATGAATTTTGTAACTAGGTATATAGTGATTATTTCAATACGTATTAGTGGAAAGGCGTGAAAGTGAAAATTTGTCTAGTTTTTATCTCATTTATGTATTAGAAATAGCTGTAACTTTATTTTTCAAGTTATGTACATAATTGTTCTGCTAGTATCGTAAGTACTCTTTAAATGTTGAGAATAATGGATATATATATAATTGATTTTATATAAGGATTTCTACCAAAGAATTTTAGAACTCATTAGGATATAAGTCTTACATTACTTTTATATTAGGTTCACCTCAATAAATAATGTAAACCCTACAATATTTTAAATAAATTCTCAAAAAATGACTCGTTTATTTTTGCCGTCACTTTGGTATACAACACACATTATCAGAGAAATCGGAAACTTAGTGCAATGATTCACAAGCCGTGTGAAAAAGAATATAATTTGTTGCAGTAAATTAATAATAGCCTCTGTACATATACAAAATTCTTAAGCGACATCAATTTTGTAGTTTTTGTTATTTTGGCGAAAAAAAATCGATCGCGAGGCGGGACTTGAACCCACATCCTTTCACGCCAATCCTTTTTAATTTCTGTTCTTTATTAATTTATATTCATATGTTAACATATTTTTTTAAAAAACATAGACAATAAAATCATTTTGCTTTAGCGTTCAAGAAGTGATTTGTTTGTTATTTCGAACGCAGGGTCTACTAGTCCGTTTTGAAAAATGTCTTCATAGCGTAGGTATATAGCCCATTTATCGAGTGAGGCTATTATATTATATTGTCACGCTAAGACTAATGTAGTAATAGGGTAAAACCCCGGGCCACAGCTAGTGTTGAAAAAGAATGATGAACAAATCAGTATCGAAAAATTCAACCGAGTATCAAAATATCATCCCCTGTGACTGAGACTGTCTACTCGATTAATCTATATACAAATATGTAATATAAAAATGAAACCCGTTTTCCTTGCTCACGGAATCATGCGTGAACGATTTCGATAATTTTTTTTTTATTATATTCCTTGAAGTACGAGGATGGTTCTTATGTAGAGAAAACGTAAATACGAGGCGAAGCCGAGGCGGACCGCTAGTTAAATAATAAATAGTGGTCTCTGATTGGGTAAAAGACATCAGAGCGATATACACGATGACATTGCATATTCATTTTCATAGTTAGAAACGATAAATAAATAACATTATGTAATTATGTACAATAACTTTATGTAGTCAAATTTGCTAATTACTCGATCTAACGAGTCAGATATTAGTCCAGTTATTGCACCGTTAATATGATGATTTAAAAAGCTGGTTCATACCAGAACGATTTCAAATTCAAATTCAAATTTTCAAATTCAAATTATTTTTATTTACGGAATGTAGTTACAAATATTATGTTTGGTAGATACGAAAACTATATTGAAATCCTACAAACTTCTGTTCCTAAATTTTTTATTAGTCGTTATCCAAAATAATATTAGCAACGAGATGACGTGCATCAAGTTAAGTGCTCCTTTGATTAATGAAGGAGCTACAACTTTGCTCCACTTTTCAGCTACTTTTTTCATTGCAAAAGTTTGCCCTTTAATTCAAACTTTGTTTCATACTTTGGAATTTAGATGTGTAATATTTAAATGTTTGGCTTGTTGAGGTTTTGCGGAAGACGTTAAAAGGTAATTATGTGCTTAGTCAAAGTAAAATTTTACGATAAGTATACGCAATACGTCGGATGCGTCGTACATTATATTTATTAGGATGTGTGTAAAATTATAAATGGTTTTCGTTCGACGTTGATTCAACAAACATTACGATATCAGTAGGCTGACAGCATGAATGGATATGGTACAGTATGTTATTTATAATCTTTCTGAAACTCTACTACTACTTTGCGAAGGGAAAATTTTAATTTAATTTTAATAGATTAGTATCGTATACTTCAGCATTTTTATGTACGACAACATTACTATACTAATCCATACTAATATTATAAATGCGAAAGTAACTCTGTCTGTCTGTCTGTTACTCAATCACGCCTTAACTACTGAACCAATTTACATAAAATTTGGTATAGAGATATTTTGATACCCGAGAAAGGACATAGGATAGGTTTTATCCCAGAAATCCTACGGGAACGGGTTTTTCTTTGAAAACGCGGGCGAAGCCGAGGGCGGAAAGCTAGTAATATATATAATAACATAATATTGTGTAGTTCGTAAGACTTATTATTGTATACTCTCTCCCAATATCTTGTTTTATTATCAACAGAATTACCTATTTAATTATGAGTGGCTATTAAAACATACTATCAGTGCAGGTACAAAATTTGTAAAAGCAATTTATCTAGACGATACCAATAACAGAACATTTCTTTAATTCTGTTCATTTCCAAAATTAATTAAGGTTTTCTATACGCTTTACTGCGTAGTACTCGTAAACCATCCGCATTGTATATATTATTAGGCCATGCAGTGAAATCTATCATACTCATTCTGGCGACAGCTTTATTCGAGCCAGTAAATATGACTGCGCTTTATTTTCTTAAGTCCAAAAGCCGGGCACTACATTTGAGCGCTAACGTATCGAAATGACGGTAGAACCTTTGCGTCACCAGGGTCGTAATGTCTTATAGCAGTATTATTTCCAGTGTGGGAAAGTGATGGCGCTATACGAACTCACCGAACTATATAGCGCTGTCATTTTTCCACACTCGAAATAATACTGCTTTAAGACATCATGGTACGGGGGCAGGGTTCACGCTCAAGCTACCCCGATATAGGTCACAGTTGACCCTGGCTGCATGCCAGGTGCTAACCCGAGATATAAAATTAGACCAGTAAGTGATTTAGTTGGCTTTATCAATGTGAACCGATCTAATTCCATACTTTATTCGAGTTCAGAGTTACAACGCTTTTTGTTCGGCTGCTGTTTGGCGCATGTCCACGGCAATTCACTATATGGGTTCATGTAAGCGAGAATTGGAGATCTCAAATGTTTTTAGGCTTTAACATCGATAAGCATTTTATTGTTAGTATGAAAATGATACGTTAAGGTGAGAAATTTATAGAGTACTTTTTCAAAGCGTTCGACATACTGGACAAACATTATTTACATAGAATAAATTGCAAGTCGAACAACAACAGCATGTAAGCAATGGCTATTTGAATTTTGGAGCCCTTCCTTTAATGATACAGAATTGGAAATAACTCAAATGACTTTGATGGATAAAAGAATAAAAGCAAGCAATTTGTTTACAAAACGTAATTTTAATTTTGTAATTTTTAGCTCTTACGTATTAGAACTACAATTTATATTATTTATTTATTTCATAACAAGTAATTAAGAGGTTTTACCCCAAAGCATTACATGTTTAGTTTTACACAAAATTTTAAAAATAGGATACAGTTTTCATTAAATTTACTATCGACTTAAGAATTTCAAAACATAGGATTTATATGTATTTATGGACGTATTAAATAAATCTGTCTCGGGTACCAGGGCTTATGTATACTATACTATATATCTATTTCAAATGCGCCATTAAGAAGGTAAGATGAATGAAACTATTATAAGGAGTAACTTAGGCTCTTATTTTAGGAGAAAGTTATTTTAACAATTTTTAGGTCAAATGAGGCCAAAGTCGTGGGTGCTAGACGTCAATGTTTAATAATTATAATAAAACTCAATTTATTTAAGAAAAAGTTATTGAAAGATTCATTATCACATGGGATTAAGACTGAGTAAAAAATACTATGATAATAACTATAAATTGTAGAGTGTTGAATGTAAATTATTCAAAGCAATTTGATGATGAACGTCCTAAAATTATAGCACGACTAAAGGTCAAATGTTAATTCGACATTGATAGAATATTCATGAGTATAAGTTTGTTAGTACGCAGTTGGTATATATGTCATTTAGCTTTAGGTGAAATAATCTTTGGATTTGAATAGTGAAATTGAGCTGATGTAATAATGAGTTATTGTTTTTGTTTACAAGTGCAAGATGGTATTGTGTTTTTGTTATACTTGTTTTGTAACCAACATTTTAATTTTCACTTCTATTTTTTTACAGATTAAAAGAATTTAATAATTAGGTATACACTATACATTCAAATAATAATTACCTTCGTGTTTTAAATTTAAACTAATTATTTAAATGTGTCTGATGCAAATGAAAACAAATAGAGTTATAAAGAATTTATTACGCTGAGTACGTAAATAAAAACTGTACAAATGGTATATCACTAAGACGATATATCGCTGCACGCGATGCGACGATTTCGTTTCATTCACTTTCATTAACTCGCTTTGGTCGAGCAGTCGTGACCGGCTTGCTTACATTCCATCAAAGCATTTCACTCCCAATCACACCAACAAATCATCTATTTACATTCTTATTTGAATACAAATATCTTGTTAATTTATTCCGACTGTACATTGCACCAATAATTAACATTATTAAACTCTATCAAAGTTTTAAATACACATTTAAAACCTTTACCCATTAGACTAGAATGTTACTCATCCCTCTTATACAATCACGGTACGTTGACAGGCAAAAACATTTGCGGGTCGCCCAGTTTTGGTTCAAATCGGATGTTTACTTTGCTATCACCGTCACCGACTTCCAAGAAGCTATTCCAATCTAGCATCCAATAGAAGCCATTTTTCTTTGGTGGTGGCAGTACAGAATCTCCTGGTTGTTCCGGTACGGGACCCCCAAATGAGTCCTCGAGATCTGAAATCGAAGCACCTGCATCTGTTTCTAATGATGCCGAATCGGACGCATCACTTTTACTGTCCGAAGCAACAGTTGTAGTTTCTACAACAGTTGTACTTTCTGATGTTTCAGTTGAATTAGTCTGTCGTTTGCTTGGATCACTTTCCAACGATGCCCTATCTTGATCAATTGGATTTGGCCCAGAGTTAAGAGGAATAACTTTAACGGAATCGTAATCTATGGGTTCATAATTAAGTTGAGATACGGATTTTGGCTTTCTGAGGACTGGTAAATCTAATGGTAACACTTCCTCTTTTGATTCAGATGCTGATGTTTCTAATTCAAATGGATACTCCGGTCGAAGAGGTTCAAATAAGAAACTGGTTTGAGAATTTTTTGAGCTAGATGATGCTTTCAAATCAGAGGGTGAAATTAAATCATATGCTAGTAAAATATTTTCAGGTAATTGCACATTACCATCTATGATTTTAGCAGGAGGGAGAGGTTTAAACCCATCTAATGGTAATAGGAAATGATCTTTTTCCGGATTTCCTTTTAATCCGTGGGCATCCAGAAAGGCTTGTAACTCTGCGGGAAAGTCCATCATGGGCTTACTAGCAACATTTGCATTGTTTATCAAGTTGCTCTTGAAATTATTTTGTATGGATTTCGCTGTTTTAACCGGTTTCGGAGTAACCTTTTCTTGTACAACTTCAACACGCGGTGGTCGTGTATATAATTCTTGCAAAGACGACCCATCTCTAGGCGTATATGGTAGAACTACAGTTAAAGTTTGTCCGCTTGATTTTGTAGTGCTCTCCACTTTTTTAGGCGGCGTCGCTGTAGCTGAAACTAATTGCTCTTTATTTTCTTCCACCAAATTAAATTCTAGAGGTCGTGTAGCAGAATCAACTTCATTATCGTTTTCATTTTTATAAGGTATCGTTGTTTGTTTTATTTTAGGAGTGGTACTTGTCTTTGCGTCTTCTTCTCTTATATCATTGAGTAGTTGTAAAATCTCTTCTCTGCTTAACCTTGGCAGTAGGTCGTTAGATTTAAGTATGCTTTGCACTTGTTTCACTGTCTTTTCTACATCTATTGCAGCATGCACTACCGTTGCTAGTAATGTAGCTGCAACACAGCACCAGAACAGCTTCATTATCTGAAAAGAAAGGATAAAATATTATTTTTTGTTGACACGCAGTTACATAACATTTTTATAAATTGTGTTGTTTTTTTTTTGTGAAATTTCAGAAAACTTTTGCTTTTGGGTAACGGTAAAAAATATTTTGTTACAACATAAAGTACAATAACGTGTAGTTTGAAATATTCAAGAAATAATTAATATTAAACATTATTTTTTCAACTTGTTTTATGAGTAGGTTGTTGTATACACATAACGCATACTATGTTTAGAGGCAGTGATGAAATAGTTCAACATGTCATAACCTCTTCGGGTTTATATTTGTGTCTACAGTTAAAATGACCCGTCCCTTTGATTACTACAATGTAGTTGTAACCTTGTAGCATTTATGGTAGTTATTTACCAAGCACTCAGTCCGTACTTAAAATTTTGCAAGGAAAGAGGTTTATATTTATTAACTACCCTGGAAACAAATGGGAACGTTTGTGAATAGAGGGTTTCTAAAAATTTATGAACAAAAAAACTCTATTTATTCTGTTCTTTAACAAAGGTGTAGTAATTGTAAAGTTTTAATTTTGAACAAAAAAGTTTGGAGTACAAGTTTTGTTTATGTTATATTTGGTCAAACTAATTCCTAAAATATTAGTGCTTATTTTAATTGCATTTGGGGGTAACTACGATGTCTATGCCATCACTCTCCCACTGAAAAAAATACTGTTTTCCAAACATCATCCAGATCTTGAGTTACACATCTTTGTTATTGCAAGACTGACATATAACAGTATTGCGTCCCATTAGTAATGTTAAAACGTTTCTTTTGCTATGACAAACAAGACATCCTAATGAATATACATGCATGTTATATAACACACACATACACATAGCACATAATATGACATAGGGTCACACATGTGCGCGTTTGTTTTGTAATTCTATTTGGCAACGTTGGTTAATTGTATTTTAATTACAATTCGTCATTCATACTCAATGCACATAATTGTCTATAGTTAAAGTACTGTATATCTATAGACGAAAAAATACACAAGAGATTGAAAAAAAAGGTCAGGGAATTATACTAAACGAAATTTGAAATTGTTTCGTCGGTTCAATACTAGTTTTCCAGGATTTGTTTATAATTCTTAATTATTCGACAAATATAGTAAAAGCTTTTCAAGAAGCCGATATTTTGCAAAGCCACATTCTATGTTTTCTTGAAATTGTCAATAAATTCTTGTTGTTTCTTGGATGGCTAGAGCCATTGCTACATCATCCAAGAAACAACTCGGAAAATTAATATCAATTAATACTAACGTAATTGAAATGTTTGATCTTTTGGCAATTATTTATAAATATCGTGTGAAGATGCTATAAGTCATTTACAAACAAAATTCACGCAATATACGCTCATCTTGTTAAAATTCATCACGCGATGATGTAAAGGCCTTTCTCACTTGGATTTCAATAGTCTTTGACACCAATATTATTGCGTTATTTCAATAACGAATCATGTTTTCCCTCATCGTATGTTTATAACATCCTTATGAATTATTGATTTTGATTACACGAAATAATTTGACTGTTACATTAGATAACGATCAATTCAACATACATTTTCTGTATTCATCTATCTTTACTAAAATAAAGCTGAAGAGTTTGTTCGTTTGAACGCGCTAATCTCGGGAACTACGGGTCCGATTTGAAAAATTCTTTCGGTGTTAGATAGTCCGCTTATCGAGGAAGGCTATAGTTTATAAAGCATCTCGCTAAGACCAACAGGAGCGGAGCACAGCTAGTACCTGATAAAACATAGCCTTACCATCTACCTACTCAATATAAAGTTTTGATAATAATACAGAACTTCTTAAATTGTTGTAAAATTGCATATATTAAAGTAGATTGAATAATTTAAGAACTCAAACAGGAATTTAAAAGTACGAAAGGACAATTTCACCTCGAAATCTGAACGTTTTACTATATCATTAAAACTTCAATTTGTCCTTTCAATGTTACATAGTAGGCTCCACCTGTTGGTTTAATACTCTCGTAAGATTGCACTAAACTTAACTTTACACACACATTATAATTTTAAAAATTTGTTTTGCGGTTTGTCGTTTACAATATTACATTTTTAAGCGCAATGGAGAAAGTTCTGCAAAGAGATTAAATAATAATATGCTGAGTGTCGTACGAAGTGGTCTCGGTTAGAACATTTTAATCTTACGTTTATGCATATTTGCAGTCTTGTTATAGTATATGAATAATGTATGGAAGAGCTAGGCTGTTGAAAAATCTCGAAGTGAACTAGAAGATCAATTCAAGTGGAAACTTATCTTATCTTATTACTACATCTATCGATCTGATTAAAACCAATGCGTCTATTTCACCCACTTGATATTGTCTGGATAGGTTTCTTTAAAAAAGGTTTTATATTATGTACTTAAGTTGTAATGATAAATTGATGGTAAAATTCGCGACTCTCTTGTTTCGTGATCTTTAACCTTTACTGAGTTCTCTTGTACTACGTATTCTATTTTAATAAATGTCTGTTTTCTCGGAGTAAATTATACGTTTTGTTAGATTTTCAAGAAATTTCTGATGTTCATCTACGATCACTGATAACAATGATCGTGACTAACTTTCGCAGTATTATTTTGTTCGTATTTTCAAACTTATGAACATGGATGTATAAAGTAACAGTACACAATCTTTTAAATTGATATTATGTGACAATATAACATCGCAGACGCATCACATAAATCCACACACATAACTTCTCATATTATAGTTTAAAAATTACTTGGTATTTTAAACACTAGTTAATTAGTATTCATGTATGAACTATATGTATGTTCATACGTGAATTATAGATAGAAATTTATATAACAATGTATTATACATATAGATTTCTATGAAAGATTAAATCGAGTTTGAAGCATTTAAGAGAGATAGGGTAAAGACCCTGACTTCCTAGTGAAAACGGTTGTGAAACCAGTCATAAATTTATTCTAAAACGTTGCTGTTATCCTATGTTTTGTACTAAGTTCAAAGACTTCAGGAAGTCTCAGGAGTTTATATACGTTTATAGTACCTACGATATGATTGAAAGCATTTAGTTTTAAATTCAATACCAGTCCATGAAAAATTGATTCGATTGTTTATTTACCTATGCTTGGGAGTAGTGATAGTTTTCAATATCCATTCCATATTTCAAAACTTATGTGTACGTTATTCATAACACAATTACCACGAAAATCACAATTCACTCACTACCTAGATGATAAAAAACAGTTTTTAAAGACAATGTTTACAGTCATATTGTTCCGATTTTCTGCGTAACTAATGTGCCTAATTATACTATTATATAAATTTTCAAATTTTCGAATTCGTTTTTTCAGTCTCACTTAACCTAACCTTAGAGCTAAATACATTTGGTGGTAACTGTATAATGATAGGTATATATATATCAATCAACGGTTATTATATAAAAAAATTGCAACAAACAAAAGTGGCAATAAACCTGTGAAACTAGAGAAGCGAAGGTTAATGACCTAATTAACGTTATTTATTTATTTATTTTTTATAACTAGCGGTCCGCCCCGGCTTCGCCCGTGGTACCTACATGTTTAAACTATCCTATCTCTCAAGTTGGATCGAACTGCACAATATGGTGTGCGAATTTTATTATAATCGGTTAAGTGGTTTAGGAGTCCATTGAGGACAAACATTGTGACACGAGATTTATATACATTAAGGTTTAGTCTATTCTATTGTGCAGTATTTCACTATCATTAACCAAAGACACAAAGGATCGTTTATAGTCAACTGAAAGCGAAACATACGAAGGTTATGCATGCAGAAGCTCCCACTTTTACGGAAGTACAAAATCAAAGAATTCTTTGACAATTCTATAGCAGCATTTAGAGATGAACCGACAAACGATGTTACTAAGAATTATTATAAGAAGTATTTATTTATATAAGGGCCGATTTTTCAATGCTTGGTTAAAACTTATCCGTCCAATAAAGTATTAAATACACGATAATATTAAAATGTCACGTAAACTGCCAAATACGGGCAATTAGAATACGTTTTTAAAATGGTAGTTTTAGACATTATTCGACGAATAAGTTTTAACCAAGGATTGAAAAATCAGCCCTAAGTACTGTATGATATATGTATTTTCTGCTTTATATAAAAAATACACAAAATAAATAATAAAAATCGGTCTCGTCCTTTTAGGGAAGGACGACTTTGCTCAAAAAGACACGATTTTATGCATATATAGAATTTGTATGATAAGACACACAACACAGAAAGATATAAATAGGTACATGTGTAAATACCCCAGTATACCTCAATGTATTTGTGTGCATGTACCTATTTGCGTAATTGCATCTATGGTCCATTGAAAAGTTACATTTGGGGTCGCATTTTTTAGAGGACGCAATTTTATTTTTTTGATGTGTAGGGGGGGTCAGTGTGAAGCTATCACCAAGTTTGTGGGGTCGCCACCCTTGTCCCACGGCCGCCATCTTGAAAATAGCGGTTGAAATGGTTTTTACGATATATCTCTTAAACTATTTATCTGATAATAAAACAATGTTAACATTATTCGTTGCAAATTAAATTCTCTACAACTTAGGTTCAGTAACTTTTTGTCGTAGAACTATAAACAAAAAAGTTATAAGCGAAAATGTTCAGAAATTAGAGATGTTTATATTTTTCAATAAAACTTTTTTTTATAAGTTTACGAAGAAATTATATCAGACCATTTTTGTAGATTGTTTTTCGTAGAACAACTTTTATTTACAACATTTTTTCATTAAGTAAATAGCTAAGGTTTTACAGCCATCCGAAGTGAGTACTATTTTAAGTACTCTTTACTATACAGAATACGATATATTATGTGTGTACTAATAATAATTTGTCACTAGTAATTATTTTATTTTTGTTATAATAATATTTTTAATAATTAATTTTACAATATTATTTATAATTAATTATTGAATCTTTTCCCCACAACCCAGGAGGTAGAGTCTGGAAGTGCGTTTTTTTTTTACGTCGAAAAGCAGGGCTGAAATGTTCTGCAGTGTGCTTCCATTGTTGTGGAGTCTGGGAAAAGAGCCAATAGCCAATTTATTATGTATAGTTACTACTGAAAAATAGTACTCACTTCTGAGCGCTGTAAAACCTTAGCTATTGACGTAATGAAAAAATGTTGTATATAAAAGTTGTTCCTCGAAAAACAATCTACAAAAATAGTCTTATATCATTTCTTCGTAAAATGATAAAAAAAAGATTTATTGAAAAATATAAATAGCTCTAATTTCTGAACATTTTCGCTTATAACTTTTTTATTTATAGTTCTACGACAAAAAGTTACTGAATCAAAGTTGAAGAGAATTTAATTACAACAAATAATGTTAAAATTGTTTTATTTTCAGATAAATAGTTTAAGAGATATATCGTTAAAACCATTTCAACCGCTATTTTCAAGATGGCGGCCATGGGACAAGGGTGGTGACCCCACAAACTTGGTTTTAGCTTCACACTGACCCCCCCTACACATCAAAAAAATAAAATTGCGTCTTCTAAAAAACTCAAGGTCAGGCCTAAAAAATGTAACATTTCAATGGATCACTATCGTTTAACGGAAAATCCATTATACATCGAGTTCCTACTTGTAGCCTGTAGTTCCTTATGATATTATATGCACACGCATGCATATAATTTACTGAATATATTTTAGTATCGGCAAAATTTCGACAAAACATTAAGAGTGACTAAGATTAAGAAAAAATCTGCATCCTGCACAGATAAATAGGCACATTTTGGTAAAGGTTATAGATACATTTTAATAAATAATGATTTAATTAATGATCATTTTTTAATTACAGAACAACACTTAATAGAACTCCTTGCTAACCTTACGCTAAATTGTACGTAGATAAATCAAAGCGTATAAAATACTATTTATTATCATATTGTTTTAAATATTAGTAATCCATACTATATAATATTATAAATGCGAAAGTAACTCTGTCTGTCTGTCTGTTACTCAATCACGCCTTAACTACTGAACCAATTTGCATGAAATTTGGTATAGAGATATTTTGATACCCGAGAAAGGACATAGGCTACTTTTTATCCCGGGAAATAGGATAGGTTTTATCCCGGAAATCCCACGGGAACGGGAACTATACGGGTTTTTCTTTGACTGCGCGGGCGAAGCTGCGGGTGGAAAGCTAATTATTAATATTTATCTAAGGTAGGATTTTGGGTATCAGGTAATTTAGGCGGATGTAGCTTAGCTGATGATTAGATGAGTATTTTGGTTTGACCTACTTTTACATATTATTGCATAGGTAGTTTATTTTTATACGTATTTTAATGTTATTTACAAAAACGTGTAAGTCTTTTAACCGTTTTTGGATAATTGATTGTAGTAATAATGAAGTTGTTTGCAGTTTATCAAACTCATTATTTCTTTTATTTTACGTCTAAATTACAAATTATTTATAATTCCTCATGATATTATGTTCTGACGACAGGCATAATATTATATGGGCGTTAAGTTCCGACATGACATATTCGTCGTAATTTGTACGAGTATCTTTAACAATGTCTTCATAGACACAATAACCAGAAAAGGATATATTTTTTTACATACGACCATTGTTTATTGTCGTATCGAACCGGTCATTTACCCACATCACAATCGATTGTCACAAAACAGATTGAAAACGAAACCGAGAGACAATGTGATGTAAAAACATGTATATTTATACGTTAGTATTGAAAGTGAAAGGCTGTCCGCGCTTTTAGCTGAACATATCGTTTTTCACCATGTACATTGCTGGGAATACATGGGTTCATGGAAAATTGATTCGTATATGATCAGCAATGGATTGAATATGATATGAATATCCGTTTGCTGTTTTTGTTGATCTTAATTGAATACTTAGTGCCGCTACTGTTTTTACCCATGTTACGTCAGACTTGAATTAATTTGTCGAAGTAGATATTACATAATTATTATATTGAGTCTACATTTAATATATAACATGTTGAAGGTTTTTTGGTTTAAATACTTAGATATATTTTATATAGAGCTTTAAACTTATTATTCTAGTTTTATACGTTTTTTTTTAAGTCAGGACGTGACGTGACGTGACGTGAACACTTCTTGGGTCCTGATTAAAAAAAATAACCTTATCAAGAATTTATTCAAGGCGTATTGTAATGTTTCAAGTTGAATTTTATCCTAAAAGCTTTGATTTGCTAACATGAAGAAATATTCAAATGTTTAAATATTGAATGTCTTACGAAAGGATTCTTTTATTTATTTTATGTACTAAAAAATATCGATAAAATTTAAATATAATAAGTAAATACATTGTATCGATCGAACTTTCGATTAACAAGATTAAACATACCTACTTGCGAGAAATTTTTATAACAATACATTTATGTGTTCACACCGTTTTTAATTAAAAATAATACTAATTATTTAATTGTACAATGTATTATGTACCAAGGCCTGCCAGTGACCTTTCACATGTTTTTGTATACCTTTCAATGGCCTGCTTATATAATAATTAGTTTTAATTGAAATTAAGCGTATTCGGTAAAGTTAGATTAGGAGTTTAGAAATATATTCAGATATTCATAAGATTAAGGTAATACCTGTTTAATAGCTTTTAATATTCTTAAATTTTTCTTTGTCACTTTCGACCCATAAATTTAATTTTAATATTATGGCAAGTTTGTGTGGCTACTACCTGCCTATATATTTTGTTGAGATATAAAAACTAGTTTAACGAACAAAAAATATAGCGTAGATTACGGTTTATCTGTTTATAATTATCTACTGGTCGATTTTGATTATAAGCAATATTAAATTTTTATTTATTCAATCGCAGAATGGTTTGATCTATTTTAAAATTAAAATATTTTAGAATGGAACAGTTTTTCTTTGATAATTTATTATGTACTCAATAATTAGATAAGAATTAAATCATAAAATTTAATGTGACCTGTAAGAGTTTTTACAATAAGACAAGGCTGAAAGCCTCAAAGTTTCCATTAGAAATTCAATACAGAAAACCTACACACGAACCTACTACATAAGCAATACGTAATTGATTCGTATGTATACAACACTGTTACAGCACACACACTAACAAACACTAATTTAACAAAATGTCAGACAGGCCTTCAGTCCGAACCGTCTTTACGCCACATCTTTACCAATAGGTTCGCAATTGGCAATAAAATGTTACAATCGAATGGCCAAAAAACACGAGCAAAGGTGAAAAGTATAATTAAGGGAAATTAAAATTACATTAGAAGCGAAATTGCCAATTAGGATGGAGGGTCTTTGTTATTGAAATCATTTCAATTAGCCCACAGGTAGGCGTAAAGCGACTTAATTTGAATTTCTTCAAATACCCGCGTTTATCTTTTGAGGGCACTCGAAGTGATTTGTGATTTGCTACTTTTGATTGTTGCTTCAAAAAAGGTTGTAAATTTGACACGTTTATTTTTTCTAATAATTGTCCATTGTCGTAATAAACTTTGTACAATATAGATTCTAGCTACATTAGTTTAGGCACGTATCCTTTATATAGTTTGGTTATATTTATATAATTTTTAATAATAAAGGTCAATATGACACATCGCATCGAAAAATAGCTTTTGACTAATCATGGGATTTTATTCACAGATAATCGTATTATACCTTCGAGCGAAAAGAAAAAAAGTGTGTGAAAAGAATAAAAACATAATATTTTCAATAAAAAAGAGCGCTAAATAATTAGCAGACTTTTTAAACAATTTAGTGTCCATAATATACTAAATCGCTGTGAGCGCGGTTGAGGCTTAACCTTCATAAGGCTGGTTAATCCTCTGCAGTAGAACGGTAATATGCTGATCGTTATATCAAACTGCTGTTATAATTAAACTGAATACTCGTTATATGTTAGAGCCTTTTTATATATTTTTTTTTTAGAAGAATTAGTTAGAGTAAAAATGCGTGGGTTAAGCAGAAAGATTTCTTTGCTTTCCGTTCTCATGGCTTATGCCAAATATTTAACTTATGCAGTTAAAAGAATATCTACTAGTATAATATCCATAAAGAATTAATTTTTGTTGTTAAGTAAGAAACACTGCAACAAATAATTAACGTGAAGTTTAGTATTTTCTGTAAAATTTATAATTATAGTTTTCGTGCTTAAGGGAAATGCAAATGGGAATTAAAAGGTAATTTATAGTGATTTGAAGGTTTTTGTATACAATTAATATAATTTTCTAAACATTTATTACTCGTATAGGTATCTATCTACCTTACGTTATTTATAGCTAGTGTGATATATCTTCTTATATATAAAAATGAATCGCAAAATGTGTTGGTAAGCGCATAACTCGAGAACGGCTGAACCGATTTCGATAATTCTTTTT
>CAJQZN010042144.1:0-91215 GCA_907164685.1 Colias eurytheme | reverse complement strand
TTTCTAATGGCACGTCAGACAGGTTCACTTAATCTACGTTTTATTAACGTGAGTTTAAATTAATAACGCGTAACAGATTAATTGACTCTTCAGGGAATGGTAACGTTGTTTTATTATACCGTCAGAAGGTTTTTTAAGTTTTTGATATTTTACGTAAGCAAAGTTTATTTTTTCATCAGTTATGAAAAAATAAACAGTTATATTAATACCTAAGTAATAAATAGGCTATCTCATCAGCACGTGGTGAAACTAGCGCTTACCATATTCATAAAAGTCCTTTAAATATTAATCATAAAGTAAATGAATAAAAATATCTTATTAATTGTACATTGGCGGTTAGTAACTCTTCAAGTTAAATGGGATAGCAACAACGAACTATTCGCAAGTCAGAACCTAAAAGGATGCCAAGTCTGACCAAGAACACAAAGTTGAAATAAGCATTAATTAATTGTTTAAGTTTCCTTGATTTTTCATTAGAGGCTTAACATAGTAAAATCATAAAATGATTCGTCTAATTTCTTGTGTCTAGACTCTAGACTAACGCCGGCTGTCGAGAATTTCCAGGAAATTTACAGGCCACGTATTTTGTATGTTTCTGAAATAGGTACAATGCTAATTGACAGAGTAAGAAGGGCACACTCACAATAGCTACAATATTTATGCGATATTCAAAGAGTTATTTTTTTACTTTTAGAAAAATCACAACAATATCCAAATGCAAATGCATTGTTTAAGATTATTATTGTCATATAAGTGGCCGTTCTTATGGCCATTCTACTAGGGATGCATTATATATATTCATTTGATCTGATACATATAATATAAGTTTTACTAGCATAACTACAATAAACTAATAAATAAACGCGGAAATGCACATTAGCTATCACTTCTAAAAATCCCTAAGCAATCTATGATACTGGGATATAGTTTATTATTCAAGATATAAAATAACATCTGAGTATTATGATATTAACGTAGGTATATGAACAAGTCACATATTTACACTTTTAACAACAAACGTATATATATTATACTCACGCAAGTAACACGTGCGATAGTAATTGATATGAACCTTGTAGCAACCACAACATAGGGATATATTCTAATATATTATGTCGTTAACGTAATATTTTATACGGAAATGCACTTATATTGTTTCAAGGCCAAATACATGTATCGAGTCTATGTTGATTGTTCAACAAATTGGCGCCAATAACGCTCGTCCACAGATAACACATTCATTTGACACTGGCTGGGAGACGATGGGGATTACTGTTTTTTTTTATAAAGAGAGAGGAAAAAGAAATCAATGTTTTATAAATAATAAAGGTTCCATTTATTTCTATGCAATTTATTCAATTCTTCAGTCATTTGTAATAATTTGTTTTCATTTATCTTAGGCTGCAATATGCAAAGTACAGTTCTGCCCACCATACACTAAAGTGCAGTAACAGCAAAATCACGATTTCGAGTAAAACGCATTTAAAGTTAAGAATTGATTTTAAAAAATCAACAGAATGATAAGCAAAAAAATTTGAATGCAGAAAGGTTGTAAAGGCATAGGTTCACACGTTAACGCAATAAAAAAAAATATATCTTAATAACTGAATTTATTATGGCCATTTATTCTTTTTGGTGCCTATTACTGCATAGCCTTTTTTGTAAAAAATACCATTTTAAACTTAGTAAAATGCAGCAAAAAGCCCTATTACTGCGTTTGGATCAGTTATTTTGTCAAGAAACCCAACTAACATGCAGTAAGGTCAAAAAAATACTGCATTTGAGTTAGTTTTTTAAGAAAAAAGTGTTCAATTTACTAGTGCAGTAAGAAAAATAGCTAGTTCACAGTTGCAGTATTTAAAACATTAACTGCACTTTAGCTAGGAATAATCATATCTGTGTCATTATGCTATCCAAACTAATCTGCAGTAATGCTGTATTTTACTGCGTGTTAGTCAGTTTATAATGATAAAAGAATGTTAAGTATTCACAACTAAAATGCGACAAGCTTTGATTTTACTGCATTTTAGTTGGGAGTTCGTGACAATAAATTGTATTTTCTTAATTTGCAGTAAAAATAGCTTGTATGGCGGTAAATTTTACTGCGTATTAATTTTTTTTTTAATTTTTTTCCAGAAATATAAAACTATCTAAAGAACTGTAAAATTATATTGCTTACTGCATTTTAGTTATGAAACCTTAAAATTTAATCTGCAGTATAATTTATACTGTATTTTAGTTGGGAAATCACGCCAAATTGTTAAATTTTTTTCGTTTGCAGTAAGTGAAAACTGTTAAATAAAAACCATTCTTATAGTCTTAGAAATAAGTAAGTTAATTCAATAGAAAGCTTAAGAAACCCGCTTTCAGAATCACTAATAAAACGAAAAATCACAAAAGGGCTGTTACTGCTCTTTAGTCTCTGGTGGGCAGAGTTGTACAAAATAAATATGTAGTAGCATACACGTGTAGACTTATTTTTAATTTTTACTTGCTATTTAACTATTAAGATGATGACCTCTAACAGTATCTTGTTTTAATGACATTAACCTACAATCAGACGTTGTGTACAGTGAGTGGGAGATAAAATATTTAATTGTTATACTTATACAAATAACACTCGTGTTGAGTAATCAGATAAAATAATTTGATTTGAATCTATATTTTAATGTTCTAAAGAGGAATTTAGTAATTCTACTGAATAATACTGAAACTGACTGACTTATTATAGCAACATTTCTTCAGAGTAAAAGCTTTTTTGTCCCGAAACAACCTGTATGAAGCCGGGGCCAGAACGAAAGTTATAGTAAAAGAATAACTTTGAGAATCTTACAGTAGTGAAATTCCTTAAGTTTTCCATAATAATATGATACGAGCAAATCATTTGTTGTTTTCCTTAAAACCTATAATATGTACGTAAACATAAACACTGAGACAGTTACTACGCAATTCTTTACATAGACGTCGAGCATATTATAACAAATGGTTATTATTTAATCAAGAGATATTTACGCACAAATAAATTATTTCTTATAAGAACTCACCTCTAGACCTGGATTTATTTTACCTAAGGACAACCAATCAACTCCCATAGAAGAATAAAGTCGCCTTCCATTTGCGAATAAAGGACCACAACGCAACATATTGTTCCAAATTCAAAAACACAATTTTTTATAACAAAAAATAACGTTTTTCCAATGTTGTTTAAATCACTTTATTTAATTATATTTGGCACATATAAAACACATTAAAAATAAAATAATAATATGTAACTGTAGAGAGCGGTTGGCGCGTATTCCAAGTACTTATGATAAACGAAATGAGAACATTTATCAGCGTTGGTACCACAAAATGAAATGCTGTGTGTTCATTAAAATAATATTAACCAACAAACAAAATTAAGTCGTGAGCTTAATGAGCTTAAGCTGCGGATTTCTGTTAACATCTCTCTCCTCTGAGTCCTCTCTAAATTTATATTTAAAAATTAGATTATGACTACCCTGTACGAAATAGTTGAGGTAAAAAAAAACAAAAAGAAGCATAACTAAAATTACAAAAATAAAATAGAAATGATAAACGATGAATATGTACACAGACGTACATCCAATAATGTTAGTAAATATAGTTTAAAAATAGGATCTAGGATCGTACCTATAGGTATTTGCTTGATAAACTTGTAATTTCATTATAACGAAAGTAAGTAATTTGAACTTTTTTAACCTTACTGCATTTATTTATGCTTTTAATAGTTCTGTGGACTTTCAATAATTCATAATGATTATTATTTATTATGCACAACATCAATCTTCGCGGCTAGTAACAATTTAACAAGGTTCAATCAGACTCGTGAATATATTGCCTGGAATTGGTCTTTCAGGCAATTATTATTTAATATTGGTTCATTGGCAAGAAATGTTCATGATTTATTTGACATTTTATTACCCTCACATATTTAATTCACCGCTTTTGAATTTTCATCGAAGCTTCTATTACGTTTTTTCTGGGACATTTATCCATAAATATGTACCTACCTTATGTATGTCTGTAACTTTAAAGTCTCTACATATGAGAATGAGTGCAAAACTAGATACCTACTCAATCTCGGTTCTAATAGTCTAAAAAATCAAGATTAAAAAAAATATTTTTTTAATAAAAACATATTTTACCGAAAAGTCATTTTAACAAGTCAATAACTGCGTTAAAAACAACCGACTTCAAACTTGCACTTGCAACATTTACAAATACAGACAAAAATGCTCATAAAATAAAAACTACTGAGCCTATCCGAATAAAATTTTTATGGGACCAATTCGGTACCATCCCGCATCGAACAAAAAAAGAATCACGTAAATCGGTTCAGAAACCACGGAGTAATCGGTGTACATACATAAAAAAAAAAACATACCGGCCGAATTGATAACCTCCTCCTTTTTTTTGAAGTCGGTTAATAACCTCACTAGGTACTCAGCGGATGAATTTAATAAAAGCCCCACACAATAGCTGTGTTTTACAATGAACTATATAGTCTATACAAATTCAGCGAATACTTCAGAGGATATAATATTTTACAACAGATTTCTATTATAATGGGGAAGGCTCTTCTTATACATAGCTCTATTATAATACCTACCAATGCTTTTTCCCGATGAACTAATGAATTATATGCTGAAATAGCCTTTTAACCCATTTTTATAACCTTTCTAAAATATACCTATTACATATCTTTCTCAAGAAAAGAAGTATGTAATATGCTAATACCTATACTATATCATCACGCTACGCTAGGACCAACAGAGCACCAAAAAACACAAAATGAATACAGCCGCTCTTTAGCGAATTCAACGATTGTGTTTTTATTCAAATAGAAGACTTGCTGCAAGATCGATTTTTATCTTTATTTATAATAGAATAATTCTACGTAGAAGCTGTTTATCAGTATTCATGTGTACTTAAATTAAAATATGCCCATGGGCCATGGTTCTATATCTCTAAGGTCGAGGTCTGACTCTTGGCGGATGTGAGCATGAAGTATGAACCACGTGTATGAACATAAAAATTTGATATAAAATTTATAAAATACACTAAAAGTACCTTCGAATTTTGTGTTATAATTATTGCCATTATGAATATAGTTACATCTTAATATATTAATATATATACCTATAAATCTCGTGTCACAATGTTTGTCCTCAATGGACTCCTAAACCACTTAACCGATTATAATAAAATTCGCACACCATGTGCAGTTCGATCCAACTTGAGAGTCGAGAGATAGGATAGTTTAAACATGTAGGTACCACGGGCGAAGCCGGGGCGGACCACTAGTTATTCTATATGTAGATCCTAGTTCATATGTACATATCATGGCATATCTATTCCGAAGGCTGTTTATGTACGATTGAGATCTCTCTTCTTCAATAACTCTACTTAAAAAGTATTGAAACTCTAACTTCCGATTTATTTATAAACTGTAAATTATATCATTCATAATATTGTACTTAATGTAGGTATATTAAACAGATAAAAGATACTTACCTATTTTTTTATTACCTACCTGTAACAAATCTGCAATACTCTATTAGGTAATTATTGCTCTGTTAAATATTTTGGAAATACATAATTTAAATCAAACGCGGTACCTAAGTACCTATTAAAATCATGTAAAAATTCAATGAAGTTTAAATAATAAGCATTGTTATGTAAAATGTATCCTAATAATATTGGTTACAATTTCATTGAATAATGCATGATAACAATAATAATAAGAGCACGCACTCACGCTCAAATGTCGACTTTCGACGCTGAAATTTCGTAGAAAAAATCCTGTTGACGGTCGCGTTAAACGTTTCACAGAATCAACTTTTAAACATAATTTTGAAATTTTGCTTAAAGTCATTTTTACCAATTTTAATAATTTAAAATTTAATCAACAAGAGATATTTTTTTGTAAGTATATTATTATTATTTTTACAAATTATTTCATCCCACAATGAAACACATAACACATTTCAAATCAAACTCATAACTGCGACATCTCAACAAGTGACGTTTACTTTTAATAGGTATTAGTAGGTACTACAGTTGCGTATCAAGTTTATGATAAAATATATTATAATAAGTATCTGTTTATTGCGCAAACAATAGTCTATTTTATTTCCTAGATCACCCGACTCAATAAAAGCAGTAAAGCTGTTTAAGTTTTAATATCAAAATCTACAATAGATTGCGAATTATAATATCGTGATATTAGCAATCAAAGCGTTTAATTACATCGTTACTTTCTATAAATGATTGTAGGTACATAATGTGCCTTAGATTTACAAGAAGATTAATATCTCAATAGACACGTGTAAGCATTTGCGTTAAAATGAACTCAAAACAAAAATGAATGGATGCAGTAAAAAGACAGAAACAAGTTGCTGGCGAAAAATTTATGTAGATAATATTGTAACTACCTCTTTGAAATTCAATAGTAGGTACTTTACTGGTATACGGGACACGGGTTGATAAAAGAAGGTAGCCCTTAGCGGTAGATCCTATAATATATCATAAGAATTATATAGAAGTGTACATACATATTATTTAGTATTTACGCGATTAGGTCAAAATGAAAACTAGGTAGGTTTTCAGTTGCTTGACTAGCATAACTATCTGTGTACAGGAACACGAAAATTATGTTATGCTTGTAGCTATTTGCTGTCATTTGCATTTCCTTTTTTTTAAGTCTCACCGGTGACCGGATGCCGACGTATCCGATTGGCGAATCCAATTTATTTGTCCGCGTACCTATACCTTTTATTAATATAATAGTACGAATAAATAAATGAACTTTGAAACCACTTCACCATCACCAGTAGAAAGATAAATACATTATTCCTGAATGACACAACACACAGGAAAAAAAATCAAACATTACAGTCTACAGTTTTCGTGTTTCGTGGTATTTTATCAAATTGAAATAAAATTTAAAAGGGGTTTTATATATGAAGGCACATAATATAATTTTCTTCAAACTTTAACTTCAACTTATAATAATAAAAGCTATATCAAAGTCTCTTTTGGTCAAGAAATTTAAGAAATATTTGTATTGTAGATAATAAAGAACTCGGACCTTTCGTCAGGATAAATTTTGTTGAATACGATATTATAAATAAACGAAATTCATAAATTTATTTTATTATATTATAGTTAGGAGGACGCTTTGTAATATTTTACAGCGCGACACGAATCCATCCAAAGCACTGGCTTACAGAACATGTAATTTGTAAAAGCCACTTTTGTCTTTTGTAAGGTCAAAATATTTTCATGAAATATCTACCTCTTTATTAGCTACGACTGTAATATCTGGGCTTGACTGGCCGACATTCGTAATATGAATAGCACTCGACAGCTTGTCCCTGGTGATAAATTAATTAACTCTTCATTTTTTTGCTATTGACAAGAATAATAAGTGGAAATAATATCTATTCTTTCCATTATTTACTTGTGATAATTGAGTGCCTTTCATCACAGATTAGGTCAAGATCAAGTGGTAACATACCTATCTATGTCAATATATATCTTAATAGAATTAAGACACTACAACCAAATCGATGACCTACGTTAATTTAACTGTAATGAAGATATCCGTTCTGAACATGGAAAAATAAATGCTGCAGACGTGTCTCATTCTCAGGGTTTTATTTTCAAAAGTAAATAATAATAATTCATTTGTTTTCATTTCATTCAGACCCGGTAGTCAGTTCCGCATCCAAGATAAGATAACACAAGTCGTTTAACTTTGTTTACTCTATACTCCAATGAACTAAAGAACGAAAACATTGATTTCATTTTAATTGTGTAAATATTGTCCATTTTCTTATCCTTCAGAGTTATAAACCTTAAAATAGCCAACTTTTCCGCCCACAGGCTTTTTATTTTATCTTGATATTTTGCCAATCGTCATGTTTTTATTCGTACCTACCACAGTACCTACTAACTTATTGAGTAGATACACATATATCATTTACTTTATGAAATTTAAATTTTTTCCATGTGTTGATTGGAAGGTTGTCCTTGTTAGATACTTATTTTCTTATCTAATACGAAACTTAATTATTTCCCTCTCTTTAATTTCTTACACGTGCTCAAGGAGCCAAATTTTTAATCTCGAAACTCTTTAGCTCTCTTTTTTTTCTGCGTGTTTTGACAGAATAAAAAAGCAATAATTGTCATCAAAATGTTTAGATAATTTTACCAAAATACTGTGTACTCTTCAAAAATGTAGGTTCAATGTGACCAGCAATAAACATAAGAGAAATGTGGTTGAATCCTAATGGTTGGTAAACTTGGAAAGACAAGGAGCAAAGATTGCTCCTGTCGTATTGGACGGATATGTTCAGCTTGCATGCATAAAACTGTTGTAAGGTAATTGTGTCCTTTTACTGCATCCGAACTTGTAACTAATTACTAATTTATTATAATTGTCATTTTGCAGGCCTCAAATTTCAGTAGAAAAACCGAGAAACCTTCCAGTGCCTATAACCATTTCGTATTACAACCCATCTGATCCTAATAATCCAAAACAAAGAGAAACAGTTGTTAATTTTCTACCGAAACCGATGAGATGGGGATCGAGCAGGAAAGTCTATGAACCGCCTCCGTCAAAGAGATTAACTCCAATTTGTAGATGGTACCGACGTCGTCGCGCTCTTAATAAATTAGCGAAAGAACACAAAAAAGAATTAGCAGCTATAGAGAAAAGGAAACAAAAGGAATTTGAAGAAGAACGTTTGAATGATTTCATACGTTGGGACCAACTTAAGAGTAAAAAGACGCAGTATATACCACCTCCAAAGCCTATCAAGTCTTTGCAGTATATTCCACCACCAACGCCTATCGTTCCTGTTAGAAAATTTTCCTTGCCCAAGCCGAGAGAGAGAGTATTTTACATCAAAGAAACTCCTAAAGAACCTGTAAAGAAGTACAAAGCGCCAAAAAATGTTAAGCCTATGAAAAAATGCAAAGCATCAAAGGCTGTTACGGTCAGAAAATAGTGAGTATGATATTATTTTATTGTCAAACACTAAATTGTTATATAGTAAATTTGCTAAGGTATAGTATGTAGTATACCTTGTAAAAATACCTTTGAAAAATACGTCAAAAGTGAACCCAAACCCTCACGGATGATTATTATTATTGTTCTTTGATACAGGTTCAAAAATAATGCTTTTTAAATGATTATTTAGAAATGTAATAAACAATTAAATTGCCTTCAATATAATTTTGTCTTGTATAACCTTTGTTACTATTTTACCCCCTATTTTAACCCTTTATTACTATCTTTGTAGCAATTGTTATACATACATATAATATGGTAAATATTTATTGTTTGCTTTTTTGTTTCCAGCAACCACAGACAATCGATAACGAACAAATTCGTCAATTGCTGTTACAGAATCTGTTGTCAATTTTACTGCTACCTTACTTGTATTATATTTATAATATTTTCAGTTATTTGCCTTGTATAGAGTTTATTGCAAGACTTAAAAAATATATTTCAATGTTGTTTAAATAAAACAAAGGTGTGATATAATATTCGTAAATTGTATTTATTTTACAATATTATAATTAAGTATAATGAACACATTATTTACAAAACGTAAACAATATCATTTAACATAGAAATTATAAAAATAACATATTATTTGAAGTTTAGGCACTTGAATTTAAACATGACATAGGACGAAATTGTTTACGTTAACAATTGAGGTAAATATTATATAATTGGACATTAAATACTAGAATCCTCTTGGTTAAAGAGTAAAGAAGGAAGATAATTCACATATGGATGATGTAAGTATGAAGTTACTTTAAAAATTTGGTCAAGAAAGGAATTTAAGATCTTACAGAATAACGTACATTAATATGTAAGTGAGTAGTTATTAGTACAAAACTAAAATAAATCGCAACGGTAATGAAATAAAACTTAAATAACGGCATCGCACGTGTCATTTTTTTCTTCTTTACATGATTAATCGCATGCTATCTCGCTCGCACTTATCAGATATTATGGCTGCCATTTAATGTTTTTTTTTTATCGTCACGTAACAGATTTTAATAAATATTTTACTCAATATTTTTTTCTACAAGTCTGTCTCACGCAATTCGAAATGTTGATTCAAGTTCTCCTTTTCAATTATAGCTTTTTTACTTTCAGTACTGGCATCTATAATATCTCCGCACCTCTTTCTATTTGGACTTAGCTCTATGACATTCAAATTCTTCAACGGCGATCTCAATCCTTGCGAAATATTTGAATCGACTGCCAAATTACTAATCGATGACGTCAGATCCGATGGTATATTCCCATCGAGGCAATACATCAATGAGTCAGTCAGTACTTCGTCATCCGATTTATTTAAAATCGATAAATCGATTGGATTCGCTGTTAAAACGGATCTGCTTAATAAGTAGTCTTTAAAAGGTTGAGATAATGTCTGTTCAATATTCTTTTCGTCGCATAACGTGGTATTTAATTCGATGCGATTCCGTTTCTCTTGAGTATTATAAACATATTTTGATGCATCACATAATAGCTGACTAGTGTCCGAAGGCAGGGACTTTGTATCAAACTGTTTTTTGGGTAGAGATGTACTTGCTGAAATTGATCTGAAAATGAAAATTTTTATTTTCTTACCATAAAAAGATTCAACATATTTTTTTTTTATTCGTAACTTATTTACATCCTTATTTCTACCCTATCCCCATTTGTTTTTGTTTTGACAACCATGGGAGTATGAAATTTACATAAATACCTGATTCACTGCTTTCCCCTTTATATTATTTTATATTATTTCAAGGACTTGAAATGACTATCTTATGTGGATATTTAAATTCGTCGTTTCTAACCATCAGGTGACCTTTTTGTTCATTTGTTGTCCTATTTTATAAAAAATTACTGATTTATCACATGCACTATAGAACTTTTCTCTTAAAAGTGTTTCATTGATTAATTTTTATCTGTTTAATTTTAATTAATGTTGTTCGTAAAGGTATATATCAATGCAAATCTATACTGAATACCACATCATGTTATTCTTAAAACATAAATGGTATAATTATTATAATATAATTAAGCCGTACCCGAAGTGACCCATAACAATTAAATGTTCATGATAATGAAAATGATTATGCGCAATTTGATGACGACTCATTATTTATGTAATTGCACATAAATGTGGAAAAATTATGTTTATAATATGAGCTTTTTATTTCAGTTTATACTTTACAAGCTGATAGCCGCGGCTTCGCCCGCGTGACTAAAATAAATTAAAAAGTAGCGTACCACTCTAGCTTCCTAAATATCTCGAGACACAAAAATCATACCATAAAATCACTCCGTTGCAACGTGAAAGAGACATAAATACATTTTCGCATTTATAATAATATTAAAAACATAATACAATAATTAACTTTTGAGTAGGAAGGATAAGGATTATTACCTGTCGCATGAATATGAAGACCTCGTCATATCGTCGTCGGATGAGACAAAATCACTATCATTCTTTGGAGATAGGGATTGATAAATATCCGACTTGTCTGAATCCTTTGTTTCCAGTACACTTTGGGTTTCTGGTAAACTATCTCGCTGCTCCGATGTTATTATTAACGGTTTCCGAGATCGCGGCGTCATTATTGATTCCTGAGGTATAAACAAAATACAAATTGTAATATTTTAATCTCTAAAGATTGTTGAGATTGATTTAACTTGAATTATGGGTCATAATCATAAATATTTATTAGGTATGTGAATGTGCGCGTATCTGTTCTGTTCTGCATACATAACAGCGTATCTTAACACACATTCAATTTTAATCAAAGAAGTTCTTAAACAAAAAGGTTCTTCAAGAACAAAGAAAAACAAATAGACATTTTCATGCTAATAATGGACTAATGAAATAAGATGACTTGATTGAAATTTGAACTTTTGGAAGATTTTTTAATGAATCAATGAATGAATGTTATGTAATGGAATGAAAACACGATTAATAAACACAACATGCACAAGTCATGCAAAGCACAAACCTGCATAGCTTTCGACAGCTTTTGCGTCGACTTCGTTATGGGCGACATCGAGGCTCTCCTAAAGTTGATAGTATACGGCGTCGCACAATCCTCGTCTAGAACAACCTCAGGCATTCCAGGAGTACTCGTCAAATAATTCATTTTGAACTCTAAATCTACGTCATAAACGTTACTTTTCTTTGGCGTGTCATCTGGTGTGCATAAATCTGTGTCCGACGCGGTATCCTGATCCTCAAAGCACGAAACGCAAGACGTCGGCGTGCTACGTATATTCATGCGTTTTTGATACTTTTTATTTTGCTGCGACACTACTTTCGATCTGAACAGTCTTGATCCTCGTTTTTTGGTATTTTTTGGCGTTTCGTCGTTTGAGTCTAGCGCGCTTAGATTAGGCTCAGAAACAAATTTAGGACTCATTTTCCTGGATTTGTTTAGCGCACCCTCGGATAGCGTGCTTTCATTGCTGGCGTCGGAATCGTAATCATCGTCCAATGATTCTGAACTTGCCATTTTATGGGCCAAGTTCTTGAGTACTATGTTTTTGTGCGAAACATCTTTACCGTCATCAGAGAACTTAAATTTGCCTTTAGACTTCTGGAAATAAGCATGCGTTTAGCACGGGTTTGAAAATTAGGAAGGTAAAATAGTAAACAAACAGAATGGAGACAAGACAAACACAAAAATGAATAAATGATTTCGTTAGTTATATTAATATTGATTTAGAACAGATATAGACATGTCTGAATTATTTTTAATGAGTCCAACTCGCACTTGGCTAGTTTTATTGAATATCATACATGTCTAAATCTGTTACATGTCAGTTATAACTTATAACAAATAAGCGTCGTATTATGCAAGCAACTATAGGTAAACCAGAATCTGATGGCAATTAGGGAAATCAAAATTTTGAGTGTGCAACCCTAGGGAAAATGGACTGAACGATCTTGATACTGCGTATTTTTTATTTTGTCCTCAATATCATTAGTCACATTACACAAGTGGATAATACTGTATTTAATAATGAGATATCCACGTATTATTATCTAGGTACTTATTACATGTATAATATACATATTACTTTTCTAAAATAGGTACATAATAATATTATGTATTTACACATACCTATATTTGAATATGTGTATATAATTATGGCATGTGAAAATATGGATGTAATGATAATACAGATCAAAACTTATTTACTAGGTATATTTAACGATTGTTTATAATTTTTTATAAAATAAAACAATAATAAAATAAAATCATGTTTATTTTCGTAAGTATTAACACATTATAAAATTGACTTGTACACCTTGGACTTGACAAATAGCCGAATCTGTTATAAGTTTCGTTTCGTTCGTTTTTATTATATTTTAATCAACAAACAATATTATAGTTACCTATTTATAACATTTTTAAATTAAAGTATCAAAACCGGGTAAGTCCAACTTAGCAATAAAATCTTTCACGCGCTTTAAAATTGAAAATTGTGATGTGTTTGACCCTTCTTCATCGAATATTTTTCTATACACATTGTAAACAACACCTCTTGCTTGTGATCGCAGCGGTTTTATGGACATTTTGAAGATTTTGAAGACAAAATCCTAAAAATTAATCATCAACACAAATAATTTGACAACCAATTTGATAGTTGTCGAATAAAGTTGCCACATGAAAATCTCGTATTTTTGAAATATAAATATGCCATCAGATTCTGGTAGACCTATAGCAAAAAACATACCTCTTCAACTGTATGTATAGCAGAAGTAGATCCTTTCTTTGGTGTTTTGTTAAGTAGCCCTTTGTTGAAAATGTGCCTTTTTATTGAATCTCCGAAACTTCTAGAACCAGCAACTTTGCCTGTCCTTTGTATTTGTATGGGTGTGCCTGAAACATTAGATTTATTTCCATCATAAAACATGAAAATAGCCATGTAAAAATCTTGTACAGTTTTTTTACGTAAGTATGCAACAAATTGAAAATACAAACAAATAAATAAATAATCATTTACTCTATTCCATCACCACAGTGAGAACTTATTTATTGTAAACATAATATTTGAGGGTTTTCTGTATGGAATCACATACAATTGTATTAAAAATAAGTATTTATTACCTACTAGTGGCCCGCCCCGGCTTCGCCCGTGGTACATATTTCGCAATAAAAGGTAGCCTAAGTCCTTTCTCGGGTATCAAAATATCTCCATACCAAATTTCATGCAAATTGGTTCAGTAGTTAACGCGTGATTGAGTAACAGACAGACAGACAGACAGAGTTACTTTCGCATTTATAATATTAGTATGGATAATTATAAATTATATAATCTAAAAGAAAATACTTCAGCAAGGAGTTCAAGAAAAAAAATAAAAAATACAATCATACCATATCCATTTTGTCTGTTAAAATGTTTAACGAGTCGTCGTTTATGATGCGAGTCGGGCAAGGCTTGTATGTGCGCATACAATTGTGCTAAGGCAGTATCCGTGGGATTTGTTTCGTTTTCAACGCGAGTTCTATTACGGTCTACGAATGTGTATACTGTGTTCGCTGCTGTCCTGAAAATTGTAAAATTGTATGATTTAATAACTCAGGCCCCGGAATCACAGATACAATAGAAAATCTATTGTGTCGTTGACCGATCGGGCCGTTCGGGGCTCAATGGGTTTATAAAGATGTTCATTTAGTTTAATATATAGCTTAAAAGGAACTGATTAAAATGAAAGAAAAAGAATCAATAACGTATTTAGAAAGTTTGTTTTTTATTGTTTTAAAGCAAGGTTACAAGCAGGTGAATAAAAAAAAACACTAATTTTTATTTGTAAGAAAACATTATGGGCTACTATTTTTGAGTGCACTAATTGAATAACACTCCCTATTCTGAATAAAAAAAATTGGTTGTCTGTAAAGTCGGTTTACTGACGATAGTTGAACGTGACAACGTCCGTTCCTGCTTCTTTGTCGCTCGTTCCGCGCTCTCGCTTGTAACGCCGCATGAGTCATGTTTTTTCGTGCGTGCAGCCGGCGCTATCGAATTATAAGACGTTGTCACGTCAAAAATGACAAACACTAACACTAGCATACATTTTATTCTTACCTATCCGTAATACTCTCATCCAAGTCCACATCAGGTGACATGATCCGTTTCCGTTCCCGCAACGCGAAATACGCAGATGCGTCGGTCGCGAGTTGCGCGGGCGCTTCAAATAGACGACACGAATGACGTATCATGAAGCTTATAACTGGTGATAGAGCTATTGAATCTGCGTGAAAGTTTTCCGGCGATAGCTGAAATGGATATATAACATTTTCAATCTACTTCGAAAAAGGCAGGAGGTCCACAATTCGATTTTTTAATACCTTTTATTTTGTTTTTTACCTGAAAAGTCAAACATACTTGTGTGATCAGGCACTAGTAATACAATATTGTACATCTACATACAAAATAAATGTGTTAATGAAGAAACAGGGGCAATTAAATCATACTAATGCAATTTGCAAAACACCTATAATACAAGTGTTGTTAGTGATACTGGATAGTGGATTCCAGTTTCCACTAAACATATAAGCTGATTTTTGAAGTGAAACTTCTTTATCGGGGTTGGAAAAAAATTTAGTGTAACATTTTATCATTACGCGTGACATTATTCCGTTACGCGCCATCTTTTTCTTATCCCTACCACGCGTGATTCGATGTATTTCTGTAAAGTTGCAAATAGTAAATTATTTTTTGAAAAATAAGGTCATAAAGAAGTTTCACTTCTTACGTGTGTACACTAGTAAACGCACACATTTTTTTTTCCTTGCACAGACATAACAGAAACACCTGTATGACATACTCCTAAAATTGCCTTTAGATTTTTTGGAATTGAAAAATAAGAGAAGAATATTTCAAATAAACCAACCACTGCATAAATCAACAAATTTTTATTTTCTAGTGTTAGATTTTACGCGAGTATTAAAGTGTTCGAAACATCGGGAAAATAATATAACGAATAAATCGCGTTAAAAATCTTCAATTTCTAAATCAACAAATTTGTGTTTTCACAAGTTTTTATGGCATATCACCTTTCTTGGACACAAAAGATGTGGTGTAAACATGGTAGCAAGAGTGTCTGGTGACATTCTATTGCTTGCTTCATTATCAGCCACAAGCCGCAGTAGACTCAATAGCCTTTCAAGGAAACTCCTGTGTGACGGCGTCAATAGTAAGAGTAGTAACTGTAATGCAGTTAGTAGTTTTGTTTCTGATGACTCAGCATTAGGGGGGTATTGAGCTGAAAACAATAATAATATTCATTTAAGGTTTTGATACACATAATTGCTAGAATCAAATTAAAGTTATAAAGTATTTAAACTATTTTACAATCTTCAGTCTTATAAGTTATGCTGGTGATTAGTTTGCAGCTAGTTTCACTTAAATTTTCGTTAAAAATAAATTCCAAAAATAAATCAGTATTCAATAAATACCCTTATACCCACTACTTATATTAAATTTAATTAAAGCTTAAAAGTTTTTATTTTAAAATGATTTTAAAATAAAATTTATGAATTTAATTAGAACTAAGTGATTAGAGCTTGACACTATTTTTAAGTGATAACCACCTGTATGTTTAATTCATTAGATATCTTTTAACAAATTATTTACATAAGACATCTTTGATTTATATCATGATTCTTTAACAAACCTGCTAAAGTACAATAGGTTTGATAATACTGGTCCATCAGTAACGGTTGTGGCAGCTCAGCAAGAAAGCCCTTTAACACAGATGCACAGTCATGAACCGAGAATTTGCTTTCATCCAGACCAAGGTTTGATCCCATGTGTAGTAACTGCCTCAATTCTTGTTGACGACTCAGTGAACCAGTTCGCCGGAATATTCCTTCTTGCGTTACATCTATAACAAGAAAAATACATAAACATAATATGTTCATACTTATGACTAAGTACTTATAAAAGTTCTTAAGTTTCAACAACTCAGTTCCCAGGCAATATATCAAATATAATCTTACTAAAACTACTTTATTTTGAATTGTATGATTATATACTCACTGTCAGATTTTGATAAAAAATCTATAAGCTCATTTAGTCTAGCTATCCCTTCTTCGGTAATAGAGTTTGCTTCTGCATTATTTTTGGTAGTATTAGTATTACTTTGACTAGTATTTGTGGCAGCATTCTTTGACTTCTTATGGAAATTCCATCGAAATTGTTTTGGCTTATCTGTCGAGCAATCGACGCTACAAAGAGAGAATTATTTAATTTCACTTTAACTATTCATTTCTATAAAAATATGTAAATTTTGTAAGATACATACTCGTCTGTGTTGATATCAACAACGAATGATAAATGCATGCGCACTAATGTAAAAAACTGTTCCAGATTCTCCTGGCGTAGTCGTTCTATGAGTTTTATCTCTGATGTACTCATCCTAAATGATATTATGCACAAAAAACTAAATAATATTAAAAAAAAGTCTGAAATAAAAATAACTTTTTATATCACATGTTATTTCACTTTATTTAGACCCTATTACTTTTTATAAGTTAGATCAACACTTTATAATCATTTTCAAAGCAGTACATGAATAAGTTTTAATTAAATTATGATAGAAAATAGAAACTATAGAAATCATCCAAGTGGAGAGCCTGCATTGTTTTCAAATGTCAATTGTCACAACGGTCGTCGGCGGACGGTGGTAGGAAATCAGTGTTGCCATTGACAACTGGGATTCTATGAGTGAAATAGTGAAATAAAAATATTTTCCATAATTTATTCGCAGGTGGAACTATTATTAATAAGTATTTTATTGTATTTTTTTTATAAAAATGAAACACCAGGAAAGGAAAACTGTGTAATTAAATTAAAATTTTATAACCCAGGTTTTTAGGCTGCATTTTCACAATCGTCGGAAAAGCGTGGGGATCTACTACAGCGATTGACGACCACCCGAACACACATATTTATTCGTCTAAGCAGAAACACAGATTAAGTATTAGTTACTACGTAACAGATGCGACAGTGATGTTTTCCATAGTTTCAGTTGGCCAGTTGTGGCGCTGCTGTAGCCTTATCAATTTTGACAGTAATAAGTAGTGTTGCCTACCAGTTCGATATCTATATCTGACTATCGATACTTTAGTGAGGTGCCCATTGTATCGATAAAAATACTACGTACTAGCACAGATAAGTACTAGATATTAAGTAAGCTCCAAGCGTTATTATTGCGAATAGGTATTAAAAATAAAACAGATTTCGTTTTCAATGTTTATTTATTTAATGCTCTTTTTCTTAATTTATTTGTTTTATATTTCATTAAAGCAATTCTATGGATTCCTGCCATTTTTTGCACATATCTCTCCTCTATTTAAAATTTTATTTATAATATTGCTCCAGTTATGGACATGAACCCTAGCAATATATGTTAAAAACATTTTTTTTAAACACATATTGTGTGTTTTCTGACACCCTAACCAGGAAAACTCCAAATCTTGAATTTTTTCTCTTATATTTGCCCCAATTTTGTTTTGGATACAGTTATCGTTTAAATAATTATGTATTATACAACTTGCGTCCCTGTACAACACTAGAAGTTTGGAACTTGGATAAACTAAATTACTATTTTTTAAAATAGTAATTTAGTTACAATACTTCATTATTTCCATAGGCAGCAGCCTGTTTAAGATTTTGTGTGGTTGTTTTACCCAAACTATCAGCAGTTATTTTGGTTATTTGCTTCATAAATTTTCTTTTCTTTGGGCAATTTTTTTTTCATAAAATCTGAAAACAAAATTTATGTTACAATTTATTTTGATGATTCATTGTGGTGGTGTGGTTAATAATAATAATTTTATCACTGAAAGAGATGTGAAAAGCACTTGTAATGTACATTATATTACTAATAATAAATTACCTTTACGCTTTTGTATGATACTCTTATTTTCATGAGTAGTTTTTTCTTCTACTGTGGGTTCAGTTAATATATTTCCTGAAAATAAAAGTTATTTTAGTATTTGTAGTGAGCCCATCCATACAAAGACAATTCCACAGTTCCTATTCAAATGTTGTAAGCCCCAGATTTAAACAATGGCAGTTTAACTGTGAGATTGATAAGTCACATACAATAAACATATTATCTAAGTAACCACAAACTTAAAGATAGTGCAAGTGCACACTATACATATTGTGTGATCCTACATGTGTTAGTATATAATTTATGAACACCACATTTTTTAGCATCTGTCAACCTTAAAAAAAACCTTTTTCTAAATCCCATGTCTCTTGCAATCTGCACTAATAAAATCAAAGTTAACCAGTAAATAAAACCAAATACTAACCTGCATCTTCACAAAGAGTATGAAATTCTATTTCTTTGCTTAAGGGACATGAAGTTTGGTCTGCCATATCTGTAAATCGGTAACAAAACAATTACTTTTAAATATAAAGTACCTACAAACATTACATACATATGAAACTTTGAATCTAATAACAGCTAATGGAATTCTCTTAAAAACAGCTTTAAAGTAAAATCTGAGAACATGAATAAAAAACTTACTAAAATTTACAAACATGGATTTATCAACCTATAAACTATCATAAATCACATACCTGTAGGTCTTTTCGTAACAACTGGAATAGCTGGAATGCATGATGGATGTTCATGATAATCATCACCTAAAACCAAAGAACTTATATAAATCTATACTATATATTATTATACTAATATTATAAAGCTAAAGAGTTTGTTTGTTTGTTTGAACACGCTAATCTCAGGAACTACTGGTCCAATTTGAAAAATTCTTTCGGTGTTAGATAGCCCATTCATCGAGGAAGATATAGGCTATATATCACCATGCTAAGACCAAAAGGAGCGGAGCCACGCGGGTGAAACCGTGGAGCACAGCTCGTAACTTATAAAATCCTATCCTGATTACTATATTATAATTTATGTTAAATATAATACCATATTATAGGATAGCTTAAATAAAAATTTGAGTGCATAATACATACCTGCCCTTCCAATGACCAACATATTATCTGTAATATTTTCATTCTCATCTGATTCCATTTTGTGATAATTGTGATCACTCAGAGCATTTTGTACTGTAACAAGTAAATACATATGTAACATTTAAAAATATAATTCAAACACAAATAGAAGGAATGTAAAGTATGTCAAAGTATTTGTTTGGAGCCATGAAACCTGTCTTACCAAATATCAGCTATTTACATAATTTTTAATCATGTTATTTATAGCTCCAGGTAGAACTCACCAGTTTCACTGGAAGACAGGGGCACGCCGTGCGCGTATTTCGTCATCCGTAAATAGGCATGGGTATGAATGCCTAAGCCTCTTGCCTTCTTCATCGAACTGATATCTATCGAAGTGTTTCTCACAAACGCGTTTGTGTCGAAGTTGATCTTTCGACAATCCGATGAGGGAGGAATTAGTGGGCACCAGAAAGGACATCCACAGGTTCCTCAAATAATCATTCTGCGGAAAACAAAAAAGCCGATTCGTCGCATTGGTTGCGGTGCCACCACCGACACAGCACTTTAATAGTCCCATAGCAAATTTAGCACTTCTTTACAGTAGAACACTAGTCTATTATATTGTGAAAATCGAGAAAAAATAATTAAATTATAGACACAATGGTCGTTTCATTCAAATAAATGTCAATTGTCATAACATGGCTTCTCAAAATGGCGCCGTAGCCGGAAACAAGTAGAAACAAAAAAAAAAGTACAGGAAGTAATGCAGCGCCACAACTAGCCATTTTGAAACTAGGCTGTCAGGGCCCTGAGCAGAAAGCTACATTATTCCAGAGTGATTAACATTAGTGAGATATTATAATAAAGGATACGCTACTAATGTTAAAAAAAACTGAATGTTTGTATCGTCATATACACAGGTCGTTTAAAATCGTCAACATAATATTATGATACCTAATATTTTATTTATTTGTTAGACTTCAGTGAATTAACTCAAAAAAATCAATACCTAGCTACAACAAAAGAATGATTTCGTAGTTAAATGCGCATGTTTTACTGTATGCGATTATTATTCTTTAGTACTCAATGTCCAAAGCCAAATGAGTAATGTTATAAAAGTACCAAATTATAGATGTGATGCTATCGATACTGTAACTTAATATATTGTTCTATTACCTACCTAGTATTGTAGATGTAGATCATAAATTAAAGAAAAAATAACTTAAAATGAAATTCTGATGTACATGCAAAGCAAGTAGCAGCCAGGAAACATGTTTAGTTATAAAAAACGTTGTAATTGTCTTGTTTGATGTGATAGGTGGTGGAAATTTTAACATCCATAACATAGAATCTATACTAATATTATAAAGCTGAGAAGAAGTTTGTTTGTTTGTTTGAACACGCTTATCTCAAGAACTACTTACTAGTCAGATTTGAAAAATTCTTTCGGTGTGAGATAGCCCATTCATTGAGGAAGGCATTGGGATAGGCTCATGAAAACCAACAGGAGCGGAGCCAGGCGGGTGAAACCGCGGAGCGCAGCAAGTGGAAAATATATGTTATTTAGAGGCAATTTCAACATGAACATCAAAACCAGCCTTAAAATAAATTTGGGTATAAAAGAAACAAGACTTACTAACTTATTCAAAATCAATTTATACATAATATAGGTACTTAATTAATTTATATTAATACAAGTTTATAATTAGATCATGTCATCATGTCCCAAGTCTGCTAGTAAGTTGAGTCCTCGTTCTTTCAATGCCTTAGATAGGAGCTTTTGCTGTTCAATTTTTGCATCTTGTTCTCTCCGTTGAGCATCCAGAATATCATCAACAGATACTTCTGTGAGTGGTAAATTGTCTTCCTTATCTTTATCCTATAATAAAGATATTTAAAATATAATACATTATACATGTATCATTAATGATTATTTAACTTTATTTACAAAGTATTTAATAAAAGTTTACTAACAATTTCTCCTAAAAGCACCACATTTTCACCTCTCACAATAAAGATTCCTCTAGGTATGTCACCATACTCCTTGCCGACATGAATTCGCTCAATAGTTTTATGCAGCACTAAATTAGCGAATTGATCCACACAGCGCAAGTATCCAATTAATGTCCTTCCATCTCGCAGCAACACCATTAGTTTCTCTTAATAAACATGTTATTTTCATTAATAAAAGTTTGTAAATATAAAAACAAATAAGTGTAAAATAAAACATACTGTCCAATTCATCAAGCAAATGAGCAGTACCGGCCAAGGGGTTTAAGTTATTAGCCATTCTATGTTATTAATAATATACCGTTGAAATTGTATTATAATTTATAAATAATAAAATTATTCTCTTAAATTCTCAAAATGTGCTGATTTCGTTTGTTAGCCGATCCAAACGTCAAATTTCAATAAGAATCATCAAATGTCAATTCTTTTGCTCCTAGCTGTCATTTGTCAATATCATCAAAACCACATCAAAACTCATGTACAATAACAATACCTATTATTTAAATCTTGTCCAACGTAATAATTACAGAATAATATTTAAAGTAGGGTAAATCCATAAATTTTCTTAATTAAATATAAAATTGTACAAGCTGAGTCGAGATATGAATACAATATTTTAAAGGGCAATACAGAAGTATTTTTCTAACAGGCAGCACTTCTTTCCTTTCCTTCAAAAGTTGGTATTTTTGTGCTTTTTTTGTTTGAACTGTAAAATAATATTATATTTCAAAAAAAATACAACACAGTATTAAATTTAGCTAACAATTGTGTGATCAAATGAAATGTGCATTTAATATAATTAAAATAAAACAATATTTGCATTGTAAATCACCATGGAACAAGACGATGAGATAAAATCGGGTTGCTTATTATTTCCACCAGCCGGGGGAAATGTTTTTAGCAAATTTCCGAAAAAGGTTTGTTTATATAAATATTTTACATACTTTCTTTTAGTTTTCAATTATATTTTTAGTTTTTATGATCCTGTAACAAACACGCGGTGAAGTACAGTTATGACAGTATGCTTTCTAATGACTCAGTCCTACAGACTGGATATACGACAACAATAAAATACGAATAAAGCAGGAGCCACGGTGTTTAATGTATTGGTTATTTTTGAAATTTTTGTTTGCCCCGTGATATCGGGAAATGGGAATTTATCATTTATTAATTCATATCTGAATATACTGCTGGTATAACTATTTGAATACATTATTCTGTACTCTTTATAAACTTAAATTGTTTCAGCCTTTAAACATTTTTATCTTATTTAATCATTATAATTTTTCAGAAAAATTGGCAACAAAAATACTGCATATTATTCAATGCAAGTAAACAGGGCATTGAACGGCTGGAAATATATGATAATAAAGATGAGGTGACTACTGGTGCTATACCCAAAATCATAACTCTAGAAAATTGTATTAAAATAACACATACTAGTCCAAACACCATTACCATTTTTACTAAGTCCCTCACACAACAAATATGCGCTCCATCTGAAGCAGAAACCTTAGAATGGGTGACAGCCCTACAATCTGTCGCATTCAGAGGCAGGTCATCTAGTCCAATTAGTTGTGATGAAGATAATGACCTCTACTGCTCATCAGGCGAAGGAGTATTTTCTGTAAAGTTATGTGCATCAGAAGCTTCAACAAGATGCGGATTAGAATCTATAAGATATTTGCTTCTGCTCACAGCAACAGCCATTGAACTGAGGGATGCAAATGATAATAAATTGTATGCAACTTGGCCATATAGGTATATAAGACGCTATGGTTATAGACAGGGTAAATTTACATTTGAAGCAGGAAGAAAATGTGACACAGGTGAAGGAATTTTTCACTTAGAGCATCCAAATCAATCAGAAATATTCAAGTGTTTGTCATTAAAGATGAAGACAATGAAGCAGATGATTGGAAATGATAATTTACATAGTCCTGAACATTCTGAGTTTAATATTCAACCCAGCATTAATTTGTTTCCTGGTTCACGGAGTCCATTAGTAGCGGCTAGGCCCGATGATCTAAATTTGAGTTCTCTTTCATTTAAAAGTGCTTCAGTTACCAGTCAACAGACTTCAAGCACAGATAGAGACACAGCTCCACTTTTAATGCCAAAACCAGCTCTCAAACCCAAACCACAGAAACCTCCACGTAAAATTATTAATGTTCCAAAAGTGAAAGATATTACAAGTTCAACAGATGAGAGCATTGATTTCGGAAGATATAGAAAACTTGATAATTATGAACCCATAGAGCAAATTAAGAAAGAAAGTCCATTAGTGCCATATGACAAAGTGGAAGTGAGAAGTGAAGCTTGGAAAACATTAGGTATAGATGATCCTGATCATACAGAATTTACACCAAACTTAGGTGATAGTCCAAACTGCATGAAGCTGATATCAAGGTCTCAAGATAATTTAAACACATCTGGGCCAGAATCGTCAAGGATTATTTTATTACCGAGCCCTGTTGTTGACCCAGAAGATGAAAATTATGATAGGTTACAATACTTTGGGTCGACAAGCAAACTGAATAAGTCCTCAAGGTACAAAAAAATTGAAGCGAGACCTACAACATTGGCCTTAAATGATTCCAAAAACAAAGATACTTGGAATGACTATGATGAAGTTGAAAATGTTATGCAAACAGCTAGATTAGCAGATGATTCACATCTAGGCTACGGTATGATCCGGAAACCAAACACACCTGGCCCTCAAGTGCCTACAGCTGCACAAGCTCAAGTACTTCAAAACCAAGTTGGCTTGGAAGATGTGACACATAATAATTGCAATGGAACTGACTATGCAATTGTTAGCCGCGCTAAACGAGTATAACATAGATTAGATGGTTGAGACTGAAAATACAATGAATTTTAGTTGATTGGATTAATTTTTAATCTTTTTTTTTTTCAGAGAAAATGTCACAAAACAAAAAAAATATGTGAAAATTTCACATAATATTATGGTGGCATTTGAACTGATACACTTTAGCTGTTTGTATGCAATGCACTTTTTATTTGAAACAATTTTTATTAGGCGTTCTGAGCAATGAAGTGTTTTCATACATTTTTTATGATAATTTTGAATGATATGCTTGGATATTTTCTTAGTATTGAATTGAATGAATTTATGAATATTATTCATTGTGATATAAAATTCCATCTATAAAATGTTTATATTTTGTCTAAGAGATTTATTTGGAATCTGCAATTTAAAATTGAAGACTGTTCAAGCATTCCTTGTAGAATACTTACATATAATGTAATTTTAGATTAATTTTTAAGTATTGTTTATTGTTTTATCGAATTTTTCATGTAACTATGTGATTTCTCAGTGCCTTGTATTTCTAGTATTATTATCTGATAGTTCAGATCTGATTTAATTTAATTATAAGATACTGTTTTACCTTTTTTATGGTGATTTTTATAATTTTACAACATATTAATTAATGTTAGTATTTTTTAAAAAGGAAATTATATGAAACAGTTATTTAGATTTCATATTATAGAAAGTTAGTGTTAACAATAAAATATGAACTAAGATTTATACATTTAGTAATTCTAAATGTTTATTTTTTATGTTTGATTACCATCTGGTGCCAATATAAGTACAATAATTAACTTGGTGCTATTTTATAAAATAAGCACAATTATATAACCTTTAGTACATAATCATTGTTTACAGTAAGATTTGCCATATGAAACATATTAAGGAATATGATTAAGTATTAAATAAATTTTCCAATTGACAATAATAAATATAAATTTGCAAAGATACTTTGTTTTATTTTCTCATTTTTATTATAGTATGTATAAGCATTCACTCATGTGTAACTGGTGTAACACCTATATAACTGTAAACTTATCAAGTTATTGAAAACTAGGTGCTCCGTGCGGTTTCACCCCCGTGGCTTCTCTCCTGCTGGTCTTAGCATGATGATAATTCATAATATAGCATAGGCTATAGGCCTTCCTCGATAAATGAGCTATCTAACACCGAAAAAATTTTTAAAATCAGACCAGTAGTTCCCGAGATTAGCGCGTTCAAACAAACAAACTCTTCAGCTTTATAATATTAGTATAGATTATAAATAAATGAGAAACCAAATATGTTTAAACAATTTATTGCTAATGTACTAATTTCATAATATAAATAATCCTAAAATAAGAATAAATTTACAAAAACTTCACTAGGTATGTTAACACTATCCGATTACCTCTTGCTTTTCTGGAATACTTTGTTTTTGAACTATTTCCTTAGCTATGAATTCCAAATCTTCTGATAAGATTTTTTGAACTGTCTCTCCCTTCTCAGCCATTATATCTTCAATATTTTTCTTGCCATTCATGTCTGTGAACCAGTTGAGGTTATCTGCTATCAAATGTTTGTTTTCGCAACCATCACAAATAACTATAACGACTCCTTTGTAGTAGGCTAATTTAGAGATAAATTTGGCGTTTCTTGTATTACATTTTTTGCATGTGAACATTAACTGGAATTTTCCTTCAGTTTTCTTCGCTTCGGGCGTAAGTGTTGCTTCGTTAAACTTTGGAACACATGTGCTTAAATTTCGTGGTGATTGAACTTTGGGAGTTGATGTTGAAAGCGGCGCTGAAACTAGTGCTAATCGTCGACCAAGAAAAGAATTCCCATTACTGGGAAAAAACACCAGATTGTTTAACAAACGGGGCTTGTGGTATTTAACAACGAAATCTATTAAAGTTCTATACGACATGTTTACTATCTGAGATATATAAGATTTATTTAAGCTTGTAATACAATTTTTCTCATTCGTATTACACACTAGAGAACTTCTATATATTCTAATTCACAACTTGTTAAATTTTCTTTAAACATTGCATCAGTTTTCCAGCTTTTGCCATATGTGTTTTTCATGAACCATTCAACCATTGACATTTGACGATTGACATTTGATTTTGACGCAGTCAGGCGTCAGCTTGATTTTTTTTTTTTTTTTTTGAATATTTAATGGCCTGGTTACTAGACCTTTAAGCCAATTCTTATTTATTTATCAATAATGTTCGAGATATTTTTCATTCCCTTGTCAGTAATCAGATCGCTCCGACAGTGCCTTTAATGTATCTGTACAATGCCCTATAACACTTCTTGTTTTTCAATAAATCACTCAACTGGCGGCGGGAGTCATCACTTACTTCTACTATTTCACTTGCCAATACTAGTCTATGAAATATGAACATATGGTTTTGACAGTTGAAAAAAATATGGTTCATATCGGCGATCCTCTCATTACAAAAAGTGCATATATTGCTATTAATTATGTTCAGTCTTGCAAGGTGTGAGGGTGTTTTATTGTGGCCAAATCTTAGTCTATTGATTGTGGTGATAAACTCACGACTAGCTACATCCAGCTCATCATACCACGGTCTTCTCTGTAAATCCTCTTGAATATTTCCATACCATTTTCCTTTAAATTTCTGATCCTCCTTCCAGAATTCTAACCATATACTATTTAATGAAACATTTACATCATAATAATAATCAGTCATAGGAACATGTACCACATTTCTGACGTCAATAGCATCGACCCCTACATAAGCAGTTTTGTCCGCTATTTCATTACCCAAAATACCTTTATGTGAGGGAACCCACATAAAGGCGCGTCAGCTTGAGAGTTAACCATAGAGTCCATAGAAGCCACACACACACTGTCACAGATTAATAATAAATTCAATTTAGACGGATAACATGTGCGTAATGTATCGTGATCGCTGATGCATTTTATTTTACAATCAAGCTCATTTTTCTTATTTTGTTCTAATTTCTAAATTTGTGTTAAAAGTTATAATTAACTAGCAGTATTAGTACGGGACACTCATTTCCACTCTTCTTTTTATGTATTTTACGTTGGTTTCGAATATTCGCACAAACACCCAAAGTCACAATTGTAGGACGCCATTTGCTGATAAGATGTGTCATGATCGGCATTATATCATATTATTATTATTATGATAAAAAAATATTTTCTGACACCAAAAATATTGACAGTATACAACATTTATTAATGAACGCATTGATTACCAGATTTAATTGTCAAAATTTGGGTTCATGTCTTTGTCAAATGTCACATGACATTCACTTAACCAAGAAAAAACAACATAATATATTACTTTCAAAATCCAAATTAAATCTGCGTGTAAACACATAAATAAAACTTAAAATACTAATGTTCATTATTGATATAAAGGATTGTTACCCTAAAACTGCGTTATATAATTGAATAGACACTTGAAAATCACGGGGAATAATTGAAATTATAAAAATGGAACCAATTTGGTTCAAACCCGATTTGGCTGAAGAAATAATTCATCAAAGTGATATATTTAATGAAACACATAGCATCATTACAGGTAATTTATTCGAAATAGCTATTAGAGTGAAACTTGGTTAAGTGCGACATAGTTAAGTGAGTAACGTCCATAACCCATAGTCCCTACACTTAGGCACTAATTTACCACTGGATGAAGCAAACCCTATATATGAGATTACTTCTTTCGATCTTATTGCCATAGTTATCTTTCTAACCGAGGCAGTGACTGAATGTATTATCCTCTGTAACTGATAATATCTTCATCTTCCTCATTGGAATACATAGAACATGATAACCAACCTTCAAGTCTCACTAAACCATGTTTCTTTGTATATAAGTGGGCAAATACATTAGATATTAATTTTGATAACCTTAGCACAAATGCGATTCAGTTAGAATTATTTTATCAATTTATATGTTGCATTTAATTTATTTATAGTATTGTTAAAGTGAAACTTTTATTACATCGTCTCAAACTTTTTTATAAGTAGGTATACCTACTCGGCAGCCGACCGACACGCAACATGCACTACACAAAGCAGTGTTCGGAACCGTTCGAACAGTTTCACTTTTACCGTGGTTTCATAAAACCACACAAACCTTTTTTTAAAATTGTTTAAAATCTCTTGTCTAATAGCAGAGGAATGTGCTTAGTTTTTAAATATTTAATGTCATATCAACTATAGTATGCAATAACTTTTGAACTAGCATAAATTATAAACTCTGTTTGTTATAGATATAGTATCTGGCTACCTTGATATAACAAAAATAGTGGAAAATATGGGTGGAGTTTTAACAAACAAAGATGCAGCTAACAGAGAAAAGGGTATGAGATTTTTTACAAAAATATTGAAAGAACTACCCAGAGACTATTTATCGGAGGTTCAAATCAATTTTATATCAAAGTTTTACATAGACCGGTTGAAAGATAACCACAGAGTAATACCGGCAGTATTAGAAGGATATTTGGTTCTAATTGAAATGAAGAACTATAATTTAGGCCTCTGTGCTGAATATTTTACTGTGTTGTTCAGAGAAGTTGCATGTCAATCACAACTGCGACAAGACAGACAGAATATTTATATGACGATTCATACATTGTTAGAAAAAGATGTTGAATGTAAGTAAAAGATTATTTTATCTGCACCTTTATTAAAAATTTGATAAAGTTGGTAATCAGTAAAAGTTTACACAATAATAAATTAACAAATATTTAATTTGAATGAAATATTGCTACTCTTTTAATATATTATCATTTAATTACCATTTCAGGTTTAAAACAATTAGGCCCAGATTTTGTGTACGGTGTCATATCTGCAATGGACGGCGAGAGGGATCCAAGGAACTTATTGTTCCTCTTTAGTTTTTTGCCAAAATTCCTAGCAAACATTCCCCTTGGCCATTTAGTGGATGAGATGTTTGAAGTGATATCATGTTATTATCCAATTGACTTCCATCCATCGCCTGATGATCCAGCAGCTGTGTCGAGAGATGATCTTGCTAAAGCTCTATGCCCTTGTCTTTGTGCTGTTCAAGAGTTTGGTGAACAGTGCCTGGTGTTGTTAATAGAGAAGTTAGACTCGAATTTGCGGATTGCAAAGTTGGATTCGTTGCGATTGCTGGTTAGTTTTTAATGTATATTTTTTACGGCTTTATGTAGTGTACAATTCAGTGGCTTATTTATCTTGTAAAAATAAACAAGTTTTGAATCTATTTTTTATCAAGTATTCACAAAAGATAATTATATTTTTTATGTTATTAAAACTGATTGTATATTTTTCAGGCTGAGAGCTGTAAAACATTTAAACCTTCAACTTATAGTCCATTTGTAAAAGCATTGTGGTCATCAATACAGAGAGAAATATTTCAAAAGACTGATGAAGAGCTGAAACTTGTAGCTCATGAGGCTTTATCTGCATTGGTAGCTAATTTAGCAACTTCGGCTAACACTGATCAATCATTTGAAAATTTTGTCAAAGGGATACTTATATCAATGCAAGCATCTCTAGCCGATTCGAATACAGTGTCTCAATTTGTTCAGGCTTCAAGAATTTTGTTAACAACCGCAAATAGCTCCAAAGAGGCTTGTATAATAATAACACAGTCTATGATTCCTGCTATTGTTGCATATTATGGTTTCAAAACATCACTGAAGCTTCAGATATCTAGCCTAGAGTTTTTGGGTGACATGTATGATTTGGCAAAGAAATGGGACGTTTTAAATAATATTGAAAAACAAATTGACGAAATACCAACGCTTTGTCTCACAGCTGTTAGTGAACCAGAAAAGGAACATCAAATAGCAGGATTTAAAACTTTGATTAGAGCTATTGAAGCCTTAAAAGCAGATCTAGTTTTGCCGTTTGTAGAAATATTAATACATATTGTACAGCATTCTGAAGATGATGACGTTCTTATTGTTACCGTTGAAACTGTACATGCAATTGCCAGAAAATTCCCTGAGCTTATAATGGATTTAGTTGTGAAAGGAAAATGTAGTATTGAAAATATTGGCGATGACAAGATTATGCAGCAAAAGCGCTTAAATTTGCTGTCAAACTTAGCTAGTATAGATGATTTCACCAAAGTAATAATTGAAGAGATGCTTCAAATTATAACTGTGAGTGACAAAAATTCCTTTAATGTTGTAAAGGCCTTGAGTGGTTCAATTTCAAACACAAGTTTGTATTCACATGAAAAAGTAACACAAATAGAAAGTGATCATGGTTTAATAGATTCCATTCTAAATTGGTTATTAAAGGAAATTAATACAGCAGCTAAAGACTCTTTGGAACATGGATATATGCTAATTTCAAATACAATGTGTAGCTTACATGCAGAAAAACAGATGGCAATTTTACAGAAGCATAGTTCAGGAATAGTTGAGAAGTGTAAAAGCAATGACATATATTTTCCTTTACTAGAAAGTTTGTACCGTCCCCTACATAAGAGTGTTAGTAATGCCATATTTGATGATATAATGACGTTGTCTCTTTCAACGGCTTTAAATAGTGACAAAGAATTTGTAAGGACTAAAGCATGTTGTTTGGTTGCACACTTTTTAAATAAGGCAGACTATGGACAGAAATTTGAATTGTTATATGAGTTATTGAAGAATTATTTATCATCATGCAGTAAGGACAATCAGAATCTGTGTTCACCATTGATACAATTATTTGCATGGATCACAAAGGCTTTAATTTTGAGAGGGAGTGATACATTCATGTTTTGGTTACAAAAGGTATGTTAAAAATGTTTACATTACTAGAATAATTTGAAATCAATAGCAACTTCAATTACCTCAAAAGTCTCATCTCGTAGTAAATTTTATATTTTGTTGCAATTAATACAAGTCTAATAAATTTGATTGCTTATTTTATAATTTTAATCATTTAATTTGCAGATACTACTTACCATTTCAAACCCAGATTGCTGTAAGCAAGGTTCAGAGGCAATAAAACTTATTATGTCTGACTACCCAGACAGTCTGAATGCCAGACTACACTGTCGAAATAGTATACTCTATAAACAGAGAATGTTCCAGTCTTTTGCTACATTATCTGATAAATTGGGGCCCTTTGATGAAGTTACTAAAGAGGCATATTTATTAAGTTGGGCTTATGTACTAGAAAAAGCGCCTAAAACAGTTCTTAAAAATGAGGTTGCTAAGGTAAGAGAGTTTGTCTATTAGTAAGGCATATATGTATAAAAAAGATAAAAAGACTGCTACACACATGTATTTATTTTTAATTATCTTAACATCTGGAAAATTAATAGCTATAAATATGAAGACTGAAACCCTATTCAAAGTAGATTCTGGACAAAAAGTCAAATAATTAAATTATTTTTTTAGGTCATACCATTGGTGGTAGATGGTTTGGACTATGATAATAAAGATCTGCTTATAGTTATGATAGATGTACTAATTTACTTTGTGGAAGCAACAAATCTCATTGTAGCACAGAGTCTACAAACGATTCTGCCGCGACTTGTGAAGTTGTCTGGTTATATGAAATCTATGGTAAGGTTTTTTACAATTGAAGTTTCATACTTATAGTTTACTAGCTGTGCCCGCGGTTTTACCCGAATTGCTCCCTTCTATTGGTCTTAGCGTGATGATATAATATAGCCTAGAGCCTTCATCGATAAATGGGCTATCTAACACCGAAATAATTTTTCAAATCGGACCGGTAGTTCCTGAAATTAGCGTGAACAAACAAACTCTTCAGTTTTATAATAATTCATTATTTTTATTTTTTACATTTTGTGTTAACTAATTTTTATATTTTTCTTCAACAGGATGTACGAATAAAGAGTCTACAGTGTCTTTATGAGATAGCAAATTCCTATAAAACAGCATTGTTGTTGCCATATAAAACGGAAATATTGTTTGATTTGGCGCCATCTCTTGACGATAAAAAGCGACTTGTGCGCAATATGGCGGTTCGCGCGCGAACAAGATGGTATCTCATTGGCGCTCCGGGTGAAGATAAAACTGAATAGAAAAAATAAATTAAAATTTTCTTTGAATAAAGTGAAATTAAATTAGGATTACGTTCTGTATGAATGAAATGAAAAACGATCTTACAGCACATTATTATGTAGTAATCAAAAATGTAATATGCATATACCTATGTATGTATTATGTTCTTCTGTTTTATTTTTGGACTTTCTGATAAAATCAGATCACTGCGTATATTATAGGTATGAATTGTTAGTGAAATATTGCTGTATTTATTTGCAATTGTTGTTCTTGAATAAAGTATTTATATTTTAAAGCTTTTTTTATTTTATTGGGTCTAAGAAGGGTTACTCGTTAGACAAATGTTTTAAAATCAAACTACATTATGGACAACAAGACATGAGCCCTATTTCTCTTACTTAAACTTCATATCATTACAAATGTAAATATAATTCATGAGGGTTGAAAAGAAGCTTAAAGATATGCATTTGGAACCCACTCTAAGGATTAGTTGTGAAAATCCTTGGCCACTAACAATTTGATTTGAATTTGCATAATCTCTTATCGCGTTCCAACGTTTGCCGCACTTTAAATGTTAATGAAGGGTCTAAGGATAGGGTTTTAATGCGTTACAGACTATAAAAGTGCTTCCAATTCTTTATTGCCAGTTCTTTCGATCTTGGTCAATGTATTATTCAGTAGAGTCGGCAACTTGTTACAGTTCTCAATCAATTGTATTGAAATATATGTACGTAGCTGTGTTCTTTACCTTATTGGTTCACTTTCATTTTATATAAGTACTAGCCGCTCCGCGCGGTTTCACCCCCGTGGCTCCTCTCCTGTTGGTCGTAGCGTGATAGCCTTCCTCGATAAATGAGCTATCTAACACCGAAAGAATTTTTCAAATCGGACCAGTAGTTCCCGAGATTAGCGCGTTCAAACAAACAAACAAACTCTTCAGCTTTATAATATTAGTATAGATTTAAAATAGTAGAATAAGGCGTATTTTTAGATCAGACGATCACCCCTGCTGCAATCTGCCGTAATTGTTAGTGGATCTGGAATAAAAACAAAAAGAGGAAGCCTACGTCACTCGGGGCGATTTTAAAAAGTGAATTTCCGTGTCCCCTTGTGTGGTACTAACGAATCTGATGCGTATAACATCTTTTTCACTGATATATTTACCTATGAACAAGATCAGCCTGTATCCTTTTTTGAAGTGAAACTTCTTTAACGGGGTTGGAAAAAAATTTAGTGTAACATTTTTTCGTTACGCGTGACATTTTTCCGTTACGCGCCATATTGTTTTTATCTCTACCACGCGTGATTGACGTATTTCTGTAAAGTACAAGTACCTAAATTATTTTTTGAAAAATAAGGTCATAAAGAAGTTTCACTTCTTACGTGTGTACACGCACACATTTTTTTATTAGACTCCTGAGAAAAAACTAAATTTTATTTAACATGCATCTTACATCCTTTTAGCTGAGCTTAACGTTCTCAAACAAAATAATCCAGATGCTATGTTTTATGATATTAAATAAACAGGACGTTATTATGCAAAATTTTAATTGAATTACTGGTCTGGATTAGTCTTGCTAATCCTTGAAAAGGTCCGTAATACTGTCGCATTAGTCGTCTAGGGACCCATTTCCGAACTGACTTGCTATGTGCTTCTGAATACAAATCTTACGAATCGAGCTCTAACGCACGGGAAATTACTTTCTTGCTGTCCGATAGGTTGGTAAATAAATTTAAGAAAACTATCTATTATTAAGCAAATTTTACCGATCCAACTTATAAGTTCTAATAATCGTTATTTTAGACATTGCAATTTTGAAAATTATTATTAGGTACTTATTGGCAAGCTTACGTTTTCTATCACTGATTTATTAAGGTACAGTTATTGGAGTAGGTAGTCTGATAAAATATTACAGCACGAAATATAAATGGATAGGTAGTTACGTTTGAAATGAAATGAAATGATTTTATTTTGCAAGAAATGTGGAAGATTTAAAGATGTTACCTACATACCTAATTCATTACTCAGCACAAATCGCAAAGTTTCATAAGTAAAACATAAAAATTTATGTAATAGCTACATCAACAAACATTATAGGTAGGTACGAATGTACATTGTGGATTCTACTAAAATAAATCTATAATGATGTTTATATTTTTGGTTAATAGAAAAAGAAATTTTACCATTCACATTTTTATTTCGTTCGCATAAAACATAAATGACATATTATTTGACGTTATTCGCAGTGTTGCCAGCTCTAATTGGCCTTAATTACCTCCGTTATGCGGCGTACCATCCAATGTCCCGGGGGTGTTTCCTATACATACTATCTATACATATAACTGTGAGATCAGATGCTCATTAGCGGTAATTAGGCGAGTCTATCATTTGTATCGTATGCGGAAATAATACTGAATTAATAGTAATGTGTTTGTAGAGCCAATATTCGTTTAATATCTCTACCTATTCTTGTGTGTGTAATTAGAGCCAGATATCGATATCTAATTAGATACCTAGAAGAATTAAAACCATATTGTTAAAAATCTTTATTTCCGATTTGAAGATATGACGGAAAATTTTCTACCATCCGAATTGACCAGTTAAACAAAAATATCGATTCAGTCGTACATCTCACAATTATTTAACTAATTAGATATAGCAATCGTCCCTTGCAGTTCCCTGGTTATTCAACCGAAGTAAGACGACTACAATGTATGAGGGTGTATTTAGGAAAATCCTCTTTTATTGTACTTTATGCGTCTACCTGCACGCAATACCATTTGTACCTTTATTCATATGTTCTGTTTTCCAAATGCATAAGCCGTTCAACGTTTATAAAATTCTAATTCTTTTTTATTTTGCTAATGAATATGTAATTACTGAAATTCTCTCTTTATGTTATCAAATAGTTGAAAGTTTAAAAAATATACTTGACAACAGTAAACTTCTTTATCGGAAATAATAAATGAAAAATGAACTTCTACTTAACATTCAATGCATATTTAGATTTCATATTTATATCCAATCTCTTCATTAATAAAAATGTTACGTAACGTTATTATCTATAGCGACAATCACAATTCATCAAAAGCTCGATAACACAAGCATAACCAAATCCTATAATAAAGCCCATACAGTTCCACTACATCGCAGTTCGATTGCAAAGCTCATGGTATCCTTCCGACACATAATCCCGTCTCACACTAATCTGCGCTCATTCGAGCCTACGGCTGTTTGTTACCACGCGACGATATCTTTGCAAGGACTGGTGTATATTGAACTAAATAAAGCTGCGGTTTAACAAACATTTGTATTGAAATTTCATTATTTGCTCTACTTATTTTTAGATACCTGTATATTAAACTTACTTTTATTGCAGAATAAGAACATTACACCGAAGAAACAAAGAAGATATTTTAAGCTGACATTTCTTTTAAAAAGCTTTTGTTGTTAAAAATCAATAATTTCGATCGTGCATCAATCGTGATGGTCTACATAACATACAGATGACGAAGACGATGCAGTTAAAAGTATTAAACAGTCAATTTAAAAAAGCACTTGAAAAATATTTTGCAATCTTACCAAAGATATTAGATCTATATGTGAGTAACTGAGTGTTATTTTAACATTTCGGAGTGTAACCACATGTTAACATGTACACGTTAAAGTGTAGGGGAGACCGGGTACAAAAGTAACGGTGGGTCGAAAGTAACAAATGCTCTCTAGATTTATCCAATGGGCGAACACCGCTTAGCCTCTGTCAGGCGATAGCCAAGAGCGCCCCCCTTAATTGTATTCATTAGCCGCGTGCGCCACGCGCTGTTAGGCTATGTGACTGGACGCTATGTGTTTTCACGAATCAAAAGTAAGATTTTCGACATTTTTTTATTAAATGTTTACGTAGTCTTACAAGGATGATATAAATCTGAATGTTTGCATATCCATTCTTGATTAGAGTAATTGTACATTGTTCATAATCATTTTTATGTAGTATGTTCCGTTTTAAAGTTTTGTTGCACGTCTTGGCAAAAATATAGACGGGTACAAAAGTAACATAGCCCTATGGGTACAAAAGTAACATGTTATTTTTGTCCCATTATGATTATGTATATTTTTATGTACATCTTTACTTCAACAGAATGCCGCGAAAACGCATTAGAACTACTGATTGAGGTATTACCGACACGGAAGAGCATTTTGAAAGATGGTGCAACAATTAGAGGCCTTGCAAAAATATAATATTTGCCATGTAACATTATATTATAGATTTATAAAAAAAATAAAAGCCGGTATTACTAGTGCAGCTACCTTGCGTTGATCGAGATTTACTAATAACAAGTAAAGTAATCTATGCGACTATTTAATCGAGTGCTCTGCAGTTAATTTTCAGTTATCTCCATCAACGAGCATAATGTGAATAATTTTTTTGATAAACTTGCTGAGGTATTGGGAAAGGTACCAATTTGAGTCAAAAGATATTTGGAATATGGACGAGACCACTGTCCAAAAACCTGGCAAAATTGTAGATTAAAAAGGGATTTAACAAGTAGGTGCCATAACCTTAGCAGAGCCTGGAAAATGAGTAACTGTTGCTGTTGCCATTAATGCTCTAGGAGAACACATTCCGCTTTTTTCGTATTGCCGAGGGTCCTGTTGGTTGTGCTGGAGCTGGGAATGCTAGTGGATGGATGCAGGATGCAGAATTTTTAATTATAAAATAATGATTCTCTTAATAAATCTCATTACTTGAACTTCGAATATTTTTTACCGATTGTTTTGTATTATATTTGTAAGTATTATATTTAAAATACAAAAGTTGATATGTGTTATTAATACAAAGTCTTTAAACAAATAATTTGTTGATTTACCATCATAATATTGTATTCATTACCAACCCCTTTGTCTTGTTACTTTCGACCCACGACGTGTTACTTTCGACCTGCTTACGGGGTCGAAAGTAACAACTGACGATTTTTTTTTAAAGTTACTTTATTAATATAAAACACTACATAATATAATAAATTGAGTTGCTAGTGTAAAGAATATAAACTAAATTTATATATGGTTATATTAATTTAATGATAACAGTAACATCCAGTCAGAAATCAAGGTACAAGTACAAAGTGTTACTTTTGTACCCGGTCTCCCCTACTGTGGCTTTACCAATAAACGGTGAGGATAACCCAACCCAAACCTGGTTGGCTGCCAACAACGTTGCGACGACAGGACTTGCAATTTGCATTTGAGTTTTGACTTGGTTTTGTTCCAGCGATTGAACTATTGCTGTGGTGGTATAAAAATCTGTTCGATAATCCATTCCGTATTTTTAATTTTTAATACATGTCATATTAAATTTAAATTTAAATTATAGCAGAGGCACATTTTAAATTATGGCTCTATATTGTGTCGCTGTTTTTTAATTATTTTACTTTTAAAAATGTGCTAAGAAATAACACTAAGCGGTTAAAGTGTCACAGAGCTCTAAATTATCAATATCTAGCTAATCAATCGGAATAGAAGTGGTGAGATTTATAGTGCCATTTCAGTAATCTAGGCACTAAGTCTGGCTCTTTGGATATTAATGTGTATCTCTAGACCAGATCATGACACATGCGTAAATTTCGATACTCACTACAATTGAAGTGTAAATTGTTATTTTTAATAATATGTGTAAAAGATCATATTGTATTGTTCTTGTTTATCAGTTAAATAAAGTTCTTTAAACCGAAATAGGAAGCTGACGTTATTAGTTCATTGCACATAGAGAGAGTTATTATGATCATGCAATAAGCAAAGTTTTATAAAATGTAAGTTTTTACTGGTCACTATATTATTTGCTTTGAATTATGGAACATTTAAACTGACATTATGACGTTATAAATATAGTAAGTTGTGCCAAAAGATATCCTAAATTTTCTCCATTCTGGGTCCTTTCGTCCTGATTAATATGTTTGTACATAACTTCTAACTAGAAGACGTGTGTTGTCGTAAAATAAGAAAAACTGAGTCCCTTACATTATGCTCTTTATGGCAAATGAGAATAAGGGTGAATTTTGTGTACCATAGTTAATAAACGGTTGGTATATGGACGGATTGGACAAGTATATTAAGTTATTTTAGTTCTTATCTGTTATGCTTCGTTCGTGATTAAGTTGAGTTCTTTCTGGACAAGTTAGCTTGTTTACTATACTATTAGTTTTATCGAAGACAAATATTAGTTTGGCTTGTGGCTAAAGTTAGGATGGCTAGTATCTAAATATTTATTAAGTACATACAAGTTTGATAGTATATTTACATAATTTGTAGTTAATACATTGATAAAGATAATCCGACATTAATAACGATGAATAGGAATGTGAAAGTTTAAAATCCATTAAATATCTTGGTGTTAATGTTGTATCTTAAAAATATTATATTTGGATACCTACTACTAAAATGGCGGTTTTCTGTAGGTAGGTACTATTACATTGATTCCAACATTTTTATCTAGATATACTTCCTAACTACTTATGTCTAAACAATGTTTGATTTTTTAAACAATAGAAAGGTTTGATTGTGAGTATAACGGGTTCTACGAAAAACAATGTACTACGGCGTAGCACCGTAGTAGTAGCCTCCGTAGTTCTTCTCTTGTTTACCAAGGAAGGTTATTTTAAATAGCGAAATATATATCAAATGGTTATAGCAATTATTTTTTTAACAGCGTATTATAGTATAAATTAAAAGTACTATTAAATTCAACAAACCAAGCCGATTTTTTTCTTAATCGACTGAACTGATTATTGCTTTCTTCATTTAACTACAAAATAATTTACGATAAGATACAATAATCAAATATATCTTAGAATTTACAACAAAACACTCGTTTGGTAAAAGATACCGTACCGACTTTGCCTAACGACGTCGTCAGTTCTCTAACTTCAATTAGTGCACAAGTTTAATACATTTAGAAACAGAATGTTTTACTAAACAAAATAATTGTTAAATAATTTCGGTTGGCTGTAGCTTAGACGGTTTTATTGCACGGTTGTTGAGCGTTAAAACAAATTTGTTCTCAGTTAAATTAAATTTAAGGGTTACTTCAAATGCGTTGATAGTGGCAGTACTAAAATGACACTTGATAATTATGATCTATGGTAAATTTAAATATTTAATGCATTTTTGCACAACTACTTTTTCAGCTACATTTGGATGAGTGCGTAATAGCATAGAATTTGCAACAAAATTTATTATTTTTGAACTGTAATTTTTAAATGTACAATTTTTCCGAATCTTTCCTGGTTATTTTAGTTTTTAGCAGCATAGATCATCATCAGTTAGAGCTCTGGTAAATCGTGCTAATAATATTTAAAATATTGTTTCTTTCATCTATCGAAATCTGAATGCACTGCTTCACTACTCCTCACAGAAACAAGTAGATAATTTATTTCACAGATAACGTAAATTTGAATTGACTTATTTAAATATTCGCTGAAATCAGGGTTTAGATATAATCATAGTGAAAATGATCTAACTTTTATTACTATCCGTGCAAATTGCTCATCTAACCATAATCCAGAATCACAATCTGACACACGTCGTAGTCCCTTACTATTTGATTCAAATAACACGATTGCAAATGATCAAAAAGATCTCGTGATTCATAAAAGCGCACACTGAGGCGGTCTACATAAGTATATACCTACTTATTGTACATTCATTATAGTGTATGAGTTTTATTTTCAAAGCAAAACGTAAAAAAACAGAGCGATGGACGCCATAGAACACAAATAAGAATATTATTTTTAATACATTATCGCGTGGATGACATGTCACATGGGGAAAGCTAATCGTGGATGAGGTTTATTTAATCAGGTGAAGTGAGTTGTCATAGTAAGAACCAGTCGGGCGTGGACGGCAAAGCCGGTTATTTGTTGAAACCGCGCTAATAAAGACTGCAGGGCACGTGCCGTTGACGGCGCGCCTCTGCGAAATGGCGCCATTTCACTGTCTGTTGCATTGTCTGCCAAGTGCGATACTTTATATTTTAAAAATTTCACACCTAGTTCGTGTTAAGCTTCGATGAGCGAAATGAACACATTAAGCTTCAAGGTAGGGTCCGGCTTAATTAAAAATCCTTTTATCACTTTATTTTCGAGTCAATTAAAACGTGAATGGAGTAAGCAAAGCGTCATAGCGCCAGCAAAAACGTGTTTTTCATTCAATTCGTAAAAGATTGCTTTTATATAAAATTACTATTCGAGGCTTTTATAGCTTTCAAGCGCAATTTTGAATTAAATATAATGTAAAAAGTTTAACACTTTGCTACAGGAGTGGGATTAGTGCAATACTAATGGCCTTCTTGCTGAATTTATCAAACAGCGAGCAGCATTTTAGCGAGTCGGATCACACATGTTTGGAACAGGGGGATGAGCTATAACTTATGGCACTGAGTCTCTGATAAATCTTGTGCAACTAACGATGCGTTCACCTTTTGTGGCTGCGCTTTTGTTTGCGGATTCCCTTGTTTTGAATCACGCGTGTTTTGGACATTCGCTTACTGCGGAACTTTATTAGAGTAATATAAACTTAGTTTCATAACATTTCATGTTCCGCATGCTTATTTTAATCCTCTGCAACGTTAATATACTACTTTACTTCCAGCAACGTTAAGTGGGTTTTGTTTATTAAAATATAAATTTCTAACGTTTAATAAAATATTGCGAATTCTTAGAAAGAATTAAATTTCTCTTAAAAATAATCGTGTGAACATAAATTAAACCACTATATCTTAAGTTTAAATAATTGAACATAATATCTAGTTAAAAATATAGATATTCAGAATTTAAGGACATAATTTACCACTGCTGTCAGCTTCACATGTCCAATAAACCGCGTTCACTCCCTATTTAAAATATAAACTCAATAAGGGCTGTAAAATCCTGAATAGTATTTCGTACTCGAATCAAATACGATTTTGGTGTGTGAGACTAATTGGCAGGCTGTATTTGCTTCACTGAGCTCCAGAATGGAAATTGGCTCAGCCTAGGACGTGCTTGATATTTTATTGGGATCTGCATTCCGTGCAGATGACTGTTCAATGGAATATTCGAAGTAATGCATACCTATATTAGGTGGAATATTAAGCAAACAATGAATTTATTCAGGGAAATATGAGGTTATTAAATCGGATATGAGGTTATTAAAGTTTTGAGTTATTAGTGAATTGGCGATTGTTCGATTGTAAAACGAATCAGTAGTTAAAAAAAATCTGTTGGCAGATATTAAAGGCATTGGACTTAACGATTTATTTATTTTTTCTTTGTTAAGCAACAAAGAAAAAGAAAGAAAAACGGACAATAATTTCTATTATTTTTATACCAAGACGTTCCTAAAACAGATACTAGGGTGCCATGAGCTGCAACTGATATTTTATTGAATTTCTATAACTATAACAAAGCATTAAACCCAAATTGAAATCTAAATCGTATATATATATTTTACACTTCACGTCGTTCAGTAATTAACGCATTGTATCGCTCGATTTCACTGATGATATCAATAAAGTGATTAGCATCGCAATAATAGGTGGGGTTATCCAGACTAAATGGAGGCAATTTTATAGGTAATATCGTAAAACATTAAAGCTAACTGGCGTGAAGACATTACGCAGTTAAAGGGTTAGGTACACTGGATTGCAAATTAATAAACATACATTTAAATGTTTGTTTTATTTATATAATACAGTCGTTTTGATTAGAAAAGAACGCGTATTTGTGAGCGAAGTTTCGCAAATACAAAAGTGCTGATTTAAAATTCAAATTATCAAAGTACGTGTTGAATTTTCCCAGCCGAATCCCTTTTTAAACATTAGCAGAGGAAAAACGCGCCGGCAACTGATGCGAGTGCATTTTATTTGTTGCTGAAATACGATGTAACTAAAACGAAAGCATTTTAGACGATTTGCAACAGATTTAGGCATGAATGCGTTTGTGTTAAAGCCGTCGAATCGGTTTCTCTTAAACCGTTTTTCGATAACGGAACATGGTGAAGACTAGGCCTAATAGTTTCATGCCGAGCCAATTCTATTTGCGGCAAGCTTAAAGGATATTCGCTCGTATTACACGCTAATCGAGGATTCAGCCTATTTTGCTTCCAATTTACATGGAGATTTTCTATGGTTTTCCTTCGATATATTTTGAGGTGGACTGTTTAAACGTGAATGTTTTAGAAATCTTTGTAATAAGAGAAAACCACAGCGTAGGTAAAAGCGTTGCTATATAATTACTCTTTTCTATGTAGGAAAACTCTGAATTTTTACATTCCGTTTAATGCGTTAGCCAGTATATGTATAGAAAGTTATTTATAAATATTATACTCTCAAATAAATAATGTTTTTGGCAGTCGCATACATTTAAAAATTCTCAAGCAAAGTTTCAACAATTCATTAATCAAATATAGACATCTTGGTCAAATGTTGTTGGCTCTCAAAAAGTTATATATAAAAAAAAAGAGAAAAAAAAACGAAGTAAATTTACAAAATTTTTTCTACTTTTCCACGCAACCATAATAATGTATTAGACGTACACTAAGCAGGGTGAGGATTACATACGTAGAGATCGTATACGCTGTTATCGTATGATTTAAACATGCAATGTTTGCTTTATAAATTTCAAATGCAGATCTTAAATTTAAAGGGATCATAGCCAGCGCATTGTAAACGCTGATTCATAAGGACGCTTAAGTTATGCAACAGTATTTGTGCAAATATGCATTTAAACGTGCATTACTCATTTCAACTTGCATCGCTGCAAACTTAGGGATTCAATTTGCATGCGAAATGTTCTTAGTGTGACGGCTGATGGAAATTAGACGGATAAAGCGATTTTCATTGATTGCGAGAGGAGCTTTCTGTTTTAAATTTTATAAATATAGACTACTAGCTTTCCGACCGCGGCTTCGTCCACATTTTTAAAGAAAAACCTGCATAGTTTCCCATGGGATTTCCGGAATAAAACCTACGCCACGTATTAATCCAAGTTACCCTCTATATGTGTGCTAAATTGCATTGTAATCGGTTCAGTAGTATTTGCGTGAAAGAGTAACAAACATACATACACATTCATCCTCCCAAACTTTCGCATCTACTGCAGATACAAAATTAAAAATATCGCAATCACTGCAATATTATATTACACATATGTGTGGACTTTAATAATTAAAAATGTTGTTTCTTTTCTGTTAGATGTCTACTCCTCTGGCAATGGATAAATAAAGATTTAATATGCATTTTTAAAACTAAAAGGGTTGAAATAATGAATTGAAATATTTAAGTATGTTACTTACCTCTCGTTAGGTAGGAAAGTATTTAAAACCTATTTTGAATTTATACAAATTTTCATTATTGTTATTTAATACAAAATCACAATTTAAAAACGATTTTGGCAATAAAGGTTTCAAAATTAATTCACAACACAATGAACTTAATTACCAGATTCAGCACGCGAATTTCACATCATCGAAGGATACTGACCCGCTTACAGCGATCTATTACTTTTCTATTTCTTATCAACGATGTAACCTTAATGCCTTCCGGGTTATTAACTATTCCCTTAATAAATTGAACATAAAATGATTCAGTATATTTAATATGTATTACATCTATCCGTAGCAAAAAAAAATATGCATAATATAATCTTATTTTTCCATTAAGGCTGTCAAAAAATTCATAAAAAACAAAGCAAATCCCTTAATACAAAAAGGGAAAAATCTTCCCTTCAACCCACCTGACATGTCTTTGATCCACAGAATACAAATATTATACAGAGGCCTTACAAACAATTAGTGTTTATATACTATGTTATGTTTGTGTATATCATAGGGAACTGCGGGGTGAGCGTCCAGCATAAACTGAACTTTCTTGTCTAATGATACGGAAAGAAACAATTTATCTATTTTGGCTAAATTGCACTTTTATGAATGACACATGTATTATTGAATACGAGTAAATAACAATCCTCGAAGGAGTACCCTTTACATAGGGGGTTAAATATAGTCAATTTTTAAATATAATAATATTGAACAAAGTCATTGTATTTAAAACACATTCATATTAGATTAATTATATCAAACGACAAAAACGGTGTAAAATTATCGAAATAACATTAAGGCTATATAAAACTATATTAAAAACCATATTCCACATATTTTGAGTTAAATTGAGTGATCGAATGCGTTGATGGATTGAGGTAAGTTTGTTTACACCCGTTCACGAAACAAGGCGTGGTATTGCCATCCTGGCGGGTCAAATTACATTGGTCGCTGATATCTGCTCAAGGCAGCTTAGACGGGATATCGCGTACAAGGGGCGCGGTAAAACACCGATATCTAAGATACAGGCGTGCTATTGTTCCCTGCTTAATTGTGCGATGCTCCACTTTGTTTGGGATTATTGTATGCGCTTTGATATAACACGGCGAACTAAATTAGCTACGTAGCTTAGCGTAGCTAGTAGTCGAAATAACTATCAAGAAATAGAAATTTATACAAGGCAAAAAATAGTAGAGTATATACGTATGTACCTATATACTCTACTATTTTTTTTTTAAATTATATTTCAAATGCTATCATGTCATTAATATATATGTACATACTACATATAAATATTTTATAATAAGTAGATATTAAAAAAAATGCATGTAAAAAGTAAAATATTTTATTCATTACCCTCGTTCCGAAACTTGTTCAACAAAACAGCTTTTCGTCGGCATAGCAAAAAATGTATATCATGTACTTTCTTGTTCTTGAATTAAAGTACCTTCATACAAGGTATTAAGAAGCCTCCGAAACGTTCTTGACTCGCATATTTAAGACTCTTTATTTCCACTTGTAAAAAAGCTTAGGCCTACTCAAAAATGCATGAGTTCTTCAGTCTGCGTAGTTATGTGCTGTAAAGTCGAGTACTAAATTTTTTGCTCTTTCTAGAAAATAGTGAAGAAAGATATGGAAAAATACGTTTCGTAGTTCAAGAATTTTCGCTGTATAAAGTTCGTATAGATGGCTCACGGGCTATTTTAAGGAAAGCATAAATTGGGTGGTTTAATATTAATTATAACCAGGGGTTTTATAACCTTATCCTCGTAACGCCCAAGTTTTAAAAGCAAAGATCGGATAAACGCCCAATGTAAAATGTAATATACAATATATTTTCACATAGTATCCGCCCACGGAGGAAACAGGTTAATTTTTTGTCTAAAATAGTTCTAGGATTTTTTAAACTATTTTTTGCGTTATTAGTAGGTAAAAAGGAATAGGATGCATCTTATTTTATGTTGAATACATGATGTCAATTTTATTATACATTGGGCGTTTACATGATCATAAATATGAAACAAATTATATCTTGAAAAATTATTTTTATTGAAATATAAAGTATAAAATTACAAACTTCTTACACTAAGTGAGATCAGTTGTTAGGTACTATAAATTCTTAACCATTTATTAATTATAGACTACTTTTAGTCTTTTAATCAGTCTCAGTAATACGAATTTTTTTTAAATTAGTTAGTGACATGTATGGTTTCAAATCAAAATGCCAATCAAAGCTATCTTGACAACTACAGACAACTACAAAATATAAAATAAAATAAATCAAATTCTTTATATTATTCTTTACCAAAACTTAAAAAAATCAAATTCTTTATCAAAACTTAAAAAATCAAATTCTTTATCAAAACTTAAAAAAAATTAACTCTTGTTAATTGCTCTACATCAGTTATTCTTAGTGATACATGAGTTACTCTTAGCGATAATTAAACAAATCTAGGTATACCAAACCAAACCAAAATTCAAAAACAAATATTGTCAACAACAATATAACTATTCAAAAAGAAAAAAGCTACTTATAACCTCACATAATAAAAGATCAGGCTTCTCAACTATTATTCAATGCTGTGAAAGTCGCTATAGCAATTCCTCTTTTTCGTAAGGCATAAGTTAATATCGCAAGCGCGGCATTTCATTTGAGTTAGGTTATAATGGCAGTGTCGACATCTACCTGACTTCTCTGAGATGTAAGGCAAATGCTTTGTCCCAGATTTACGAAACTTCTTACTGGGTATTGGCACAAAATTCTTGCTTCCCGAACGTTTCTGCGGTTGTTTATTTTCCTGTGAATCTACAGGCGGCTCATTTTCCGAATCTGGAGAAGAGGAACTATCAGGACAAGTATAGGTTTCAATTAAATATTCTCCAAGCTCTAGTTTAAAAGCTCTTAGTTGCTGTATTTTTTTTAATGGAACCTGAGCTTTTAGTTGGTCTTTTTTGTATCTAAGCCAAGAGTTGGTTATCGCTATATCAACCATGGATGAGAAGCACCTCTGCGTCCATTTTTTCGTTCTGTATCTGTAAGGACAAACCGCTAAGAGACGGTCTGCCAAATCTACTCCCCCCATTTTCTGATTATATTGTCGAACAACTCTTGGCCGTGGAACGGTTACGTATTCTTTATTTGTTTTGCACCAGCGCCTACACACATCAGCTTCTTGATTTGCCTCTACAGATGACAGAAACAAGACTGGTTTGTTATCATACCACTTGGTGAATGCCATCTTCCCATCATTCCGAACCGAAACCTGACTGCTTCCACGCCCATTATTTTTTAATTCTCTATCTCCAACTAGCAATGGTCGCACATCAGCAGGAATTCGATTCTTCATAATTGTCCCAGTCCCTCTGAGTCCTTTTTTTAGGGTTCCGTAGCCAAAATGGCAAAAACGGAACCCTTATAGTTTCGTCATGTCCGTCTGTCCGTCTGTCCGTCTGTCCGTCTGTCACAGCCGATTTACTCGGAAACTATAAGTACTACAGTGATGAAATTTGATGGGAATATGTGTTGTATGAACCGCTACAAAAATATGACACTAAATAGTAAAAAAAAGAATTGGGGGTGGGGCCCCCCATACATGTAACTGAGGGATGAAATTTTTTTTTTCGATGTACATACCCGTGTGGGGTATCAATGGAAAGGTCTTTTAAAATGATATAAAGTTTTCTAAAAAACATTTTTCTTAAAGTGAACGGTTTTTGAGATATCAGCTCTCAAAGTCGTAAAAAGTATGTCCCCCCCCCTCTATTTTTATAACTACGGGGTATAAAATTCTAAAAAAAATAGAGGTGATGCATGCTAATTAACTCTTTCAACGATTTTTGGTTTGATCAAAGTATCTCTTATAGTTTTTGAGATAGGTTGATTTAACTGTAATTTATTATATTTGCTGCTACGGAACCCTTTGTGCGCGAGCCCGACTCGCACTTGGCCGGTTTTATTTCTAGCTCATCTAACAATCTTTCCGTTGTAAAATATCTATCAAAATAAATAACATGGCCAGGAACCAGGTTTTCTGTAAGCGTAAGGACGGTTTTTTCGCCTAGTCCAAAATTAGAGTTTTCGAAATCGGGATAGGTTGTTTGTCCTTGATACAGATGGAAATCACAAACAGTACCGTCTGGGTTGGCTAGAACAAAAGCCTTCAAACCAACTGGATTCGGCTTCCCCGGGCAGTATTGTTTTATGGCGCACGACCCAGTGAAGGGTATAATCATTTCATCTAATGAAAGGCATTGATCTTTCTCTTGTCTTTGGCATCCATCTTGTATGCGATTGATAAGGGGGCGCATCTTCCACAATTTGTCATTCTTCCTCAGCTCCGGTGCAACATCACTATCGAAAACCACTTTTAAAGAGTTTCTAAGCAATAGAAATCGATTTCTTGACATATTATTGGCAATCATTGCGACTCTCCATTTTTTTTCCCAATACATTCTTATCATGGGGAAATTTATTGCACCCATTATCATTGTTATCCCTAAGTAGATATACAATTCTCCAGAGGTTAAGTTTAAGCTACGTCCCGTTTTTTCAATTGCTGTCTGATTTGTTTTCGTTACTATAAGATCAATAAGATCATCATCTACGTACTGCTTTAAATAATCAACTTTGGTATATTCTGTAGAGTCAATCAATAAATATGATGGCTGTAATAATTCTGGAAATCGAGGATCAAACTCTCTCACACTCCAATTTCCTGATGATACGGATCCCGCAGTAGAGAGATTGTCTTCATTATCAACGCTTGTTTGGTCCTGATAGTTGTTTTGTACCTCTAGCTCTAGATTCCTATTTCTTCCTCGTCCCCTTCCACGTACTCTCCCGCGTCTATTCCCTCGTACTCTCACACTAGTCCTCCCAAGCCTCCTTCCTCTACCACGCACAGGTTCTTCTACTTCACTATCAGTACTGTCCGTTGGTGTCGCCGACCTTTCATTGGGTTGAAATTCTGGGTCACCAACATCTTCATCGGATGGAATGAAGTCTTCTATTTCAGAATGCTCGAGGTATTCCTCTATTTCTCTGTCTGTCACACCTGTAAATTAAAGAGTTTTTATTTACTCATAAATGAATAAGTAAGCATAATATGCATAAAAAATAGTTGTAAAAATATCTACAATTAACAATGTGTTGAACTTCGTCTTTTTTTTTCAATTTTACTTTCGCTAACGCTAACGCCCAATGTTAATTTGAATTAACACTCATTTCTGAGATACAAAATAAAATGGAATTTACTATGATAAATTTAAACTAATTAATTTTCCTGAAAAATTAAACATTGTTAATTGAATTTATCGAATTTTCATAAAGAAATACACAAGGATGTAATGAATTATTTAAGATTTAAACTCACGTGTACGCTCTCTTGATGACATGGTTGACAAAATGGCGGAGTTTGACTGATTTCCTAAATATGTCGGCCACATGTCACCTGTCAAAATCCCTTCATAGAGTTCACCAATCACAATACTCGAAAGAAAAGACCACTAAACTTAAAGATTTTATTCACAACCCGCGCTTTTCAAAAATGTATATTGAAATATACAATGGGCGTTTATGAGATGATTTGATTTTTATGTCCGGGCTGGAATGCTAAATGTTACTTTGTTAATTTTAATATACATTGGGCCTTACGAGGTTAAAGACAATACAATATAATAAAGCTACAGAATAAAGCAGTAGTTTGAAATGTTATGTGCAGTTGTATACCTAGCTTTGCAATTTTGTAAATACTTATTATTGATACCATTTTAGAATATCGAGGCGATACCTAAACCGTTTTTGTTCACTAGACAAGACTGAACTCGTACCTAGTATACCTACTTGTCGTAAACGTTTGTTAAAACGTATAAAATAACGTTCCCCTATAATATATTAAAAATATGAACAAAAAACATATTATATTTCATAATTTCCTAATGCTTAAACAATTTCCCGGGAATATTTAATGTGACATGCTTTGAGCATTTTTTAATATTCATATAAGAGGAAACAATTTAAGAAGGATAGTATGTATAAGTATAGGTAGACAGGATACATCAAAGGAGCAATTCCACTTGGCCACATTTTGCCGCTCATCCGACTATGTGTAGACTTTTTTATCCGCACAATTAGATCGTGTCTGTTTTTGACGTCACCTCTACTACGACATGGCGATGGCGCGTGTCTATTTCTTTTTCTTATTTCTATTACATTTAATTTTAAAAGCTTTGTATTAGTTAATATCAATCTCTCTATCTTAATAATTCAAATGGCTTTTTATGTACACCTATCGTTGTTTTGTGTGAATTTAATTATTAAGTTGTGTAGGTTTAAATATAACATAATCCTTAAACTTTACTTAGACTATAAAATATTACCACATAATATTATATTACTATAATTAGTTAGCTTTTGAATTGTTTTCCAACTCAACTTATATGAAAAGAAAATATAAAGTTCTATCAGACAATAAATTGTAAAAGAGCTATATTTATATACGCGTTTTACTTTCAGCTTAATTCAACCCAAAAACCGCGAACCATTAGTAAGAGCAAAGTTTTCATGTCTACACAGCCAGCCATGAAATGTCCTGCCTGAGCTCACAATGAGATCCCTCATAAGGGATTCTAGTAAAGGAAAAGTTGCAGTTTCATATTTTTACCTTACCTAGCCTTATAGTTCAAGGTGTAGGAATTTGTTCTAGCACTATGCAATAACATACAACGAAACTTTTGTTGCAATACTTCTGGGATTGGAACAGAAATATAAGTTCTTGTTTTCTGTAAAAGATTTATTTCAATCGTTTTTTTCATATTATAGTTTTGTTTATACAAATAAATTGAATTTATAGCCATTATGGACTTAGATTAATAGATTATACCATCATTATTAATTATTTGATGCCGTCAATGTAATCATATTCTTAGCAAGAATATAATCGAATTATTCAGTTCTAAATTCACGTTCAATTTACGTCGTCCTTAATCTATTAATTAGAACTTAAAGTTTTGCGTAATCTCATTCTACTTTTCAAAGATTCTATCAGACAAGAAATAAGAGAATAATCTAACTTTGTTTGTAACTCGAATGCTTTTACGTATCCGTTTTTCTTAGAGAAAACTCGATTTAAATGAAATGCAATTAATAAGGATTTTGATAAAATATTGTTCTTTAATATTTATAAATTATATCTGTACATTTTTAATAACTTAGTGACTTCAGCAGGCATCCTAAGATATACCTTCTGTATCTTATATACCTTCTGTATCGAAGCTTGAAAGATGTACCTAGTGTAAAAGTTAAGTAAGTTATATATTATGTTAATTATAACTAGGTACCCAGTTTTCCATCATAAATTTCTTAATTACGCGTTTAAAAGAAAGAATTAGGCATCCGACTACATTATTAAGGGAGCGTAACGTTGCTATGGTAACACCGCTTTAATTTTTCTCTGGAATGTTTAAATTTAATTGAGGTCCTGTCTTTGAATTTCTTACAACTTACTTAACCTGGGCCTCTTGAATATGTTGAGTATTTCCTTAAAAGTAATTGGGGTATCATTTCCATTTTATTAAAAAAAAACAGTCAATTGCCTTTGGGAATTGTAATGAATGCAGATAAAAATACATATAAAGAAATGAACAAAAGAAGTAATTGTTTAGTTGGTTAACAAATCTTTCTTGACTCTAATGTTGGTTTTACACACTGTTTTCAAAGTGATATTAAAAGAAGCTTGTTGTTTATTAATTAGTTTTATTCAATAAACTGCATGAACAATGAACGTTCCTAAGTTATTTAACAGTTCGGTAGTATAAAATTGAGAGGCACAATCAACGATCCCGTCCTATCCCCAGTTTTGGCACGACATAATTTATGAAATTAAAATATTTTGTTCGTGACCTTTAAAGAAAATAAATAAAATCTTACGTAGAGATAACAATGGCGCTGACCCTTCAATATAAACCGTTTAATGAATAAAAAATATGTTTGCTTGTAGTTGTTAAGTTAAATATTCTGTAAGTATATTTAAATTATAATTTTTCGCAGCTGTTCACGTGATTATTTCACTTGTACGAAAATAATCCAATTTCCTTTGTAAGTTTTAGATTTCGAACGCCAATATTATGTAGATTGTAGAGTATTTCGTGACAAAAAGCAGCCTTGATTTATATCATCTATAAAGCAAAATTGTTTCAATAACGTTAAGCGGTTGAAACACGAAAATTTAATTTAAAATTTAATTTAAATTCACTGAAACGATTAAAATGTTAAAAAAAAATCTGAAGTTTGATATATTAGTTTTGTAATATTTATTTTAGTCATTAGTTATGTATCTTTAATTACGGAATTAAAATAATTGGTAAAGTAAACGCTGGTCGTATAGGAGCTCCTGGAGGCCTGAAAGACGATAATGACAGGTAGAGTTTGCTTTCGCTCCTAATTATTATAGTGCTTTTAAACCAAGATACTATTTTTACAAATGTTACTTTATCTGGAAATTAATATTGCTTTCTCGAAATATATTGTAGTTTAAGCTACTTTGTCTCATTCCGTTTAAAAAGGTGCTCCCCCTATATTCAATATGAAAAGAATATGAAACTCGCTAAGCCTCTTATTTGTTGCTCTAATGAAATGTATGACAGCGGACGTACTTAATGAAAGTTTTAAGTGCTTAGTAATCTCTTTTTTGTACTTTTATAATTTACAATACTTCTTGTCTCTTTAAAATATGGTTGGTGACGTATTTTATCCGTGTAACGTTTTATCTTGCTGTTCTGAATTATCTTTTCACGTTTTATTGTGTTTGATAAGAAGTATCAACTATTTAGTGAAAGAAAATATAAAGCTTACAATAAGTATTTTTATTTATATATCATACCATTTTGTTATTATAACAAACATGGTAAAAAATTAAACATACTATATATTATATTCCTAATATGCAGCAAATAGGCAAATATATAATGTGTGCATAATTACAAGTTCTTATTTAAATTAAAGTTCTCTTTGTGGTTTGGATAAACTTGGTATGAAAATGAGACGATAATCTATAAATTACAGATTTGATATTTAACACCGGGTCAAATAATTATATTACAGATCCAATATATGTATTTAGAGTTGCGATTGAACCTAAATTTACAAACATTTTTGATGAATTTTTTATACAGCGAAACGTGTACCGCAATTAGCAGTGGCGGTTTGAAATACAGCCTGTAAATATTTGATGAGAGCTATGTGTACTGACTCGTAAAAGTACTTTAAATATATAGTGGAGTGATCTCTTATACCAGAGCTACATGTAGCCAATGAAAGTAACTGACTGACCGATGATGAACAAAAATGCGAACAAAAAAAACTTATATTTACTATAATATACGTATTCGATAATTTATGCAATTGGTTCTTAGTTAGCAACTTATTAATAGAAAAACAATATATGTAACTATAAATAGATAGAGTTTTACTATTGTTGCACTCGTAGTTCTTGGCTATAATTATTGTCCTCATTCGATAAAATATTTATGTGTCGCATTGAATTCAGCATATGGTAACTCTTTAGAGTTTAGAATTAATTAGAATTAGTCGAGTTTTCAATCCTTGGTAAGATCTACTTAATTACTGCTTACGGCATTTTACTCAGGCCCAATTATATATGTTTTTTGTCAAACCTTGATGAAAAACCGTTTTAAATGAAACATCATGAGTACATTTAGTAATTGAAAGTGCCGTAATGCTCGAGGGGAGATGACAAAGGTACTCCAAGGGTCATAAAAGTAAGAGAACATTAAAACTTTTCAAAATCAAAGCCATTATGTTTATTGTCAGATCCACAAATAAAAAGCACTTGCGAAATTGAATATCCTGTTCTCGGTTGATAAGTAGTGGGTACGTTTGCTAAAGGTTATGCATCGGTAGAAATGAAAATGGCTTGTTATTTTATGACATAGCTATCAGAACTGTTTGAACTTCCACCACAGAATACATAATAGTAGCTAAACGCTACTTCCACATAACATAAAACCTTTAACTATACGAAAAAATTTAATGTTTAGGGTTTAATGTTTTTACCTATTATCAGGACATTGGTAGGTGGATTACAATAACTTCCTACAAATTTAATCTAATAAATTATTTCTCAATTATTAAAAAAATTATATTCGAGTTAAATGTTCTATGAGCTTATTCATCGAAGCATGCGTATAGCCAATGATTCTATTTGATGGTCCCATCTATGTCCTATCTATTTTATGTTGGCCTAAAAATGCAAAAAAAAAAATTGGCAGTCAATTATTTACCAGCGCTTGATTCAACCATGATGAACTGCGTAGTTCAAATCATTTTTGTTAAACACGAAAGAGTAATTATTCAATAAATATACCATGTTCGTGTTATTGCCAATCCCGTTTCCAGTAAAATTGTTGTTGAAAAGTTTACGTTATTAGAGTGTACAATCAAGACGGTGACAATTCCGAGTCAACGGAGCGCTGCGAAGATTGTTCAAGTTTTACAAGTCACATCGCAACGTAGATTACTTTCCTTGTGACCTCCTTCCATAAATTTATAAAACGTAGAATACTATTTTATTATTCTTTTGTTTAATTCTAAATGATGTGCGCGTCCGCTATTTTAATGGATTTCAGTGTGCTACAGATAAAGGGTGCAATAATTTTAGTACGACTTCAAATTACTAAATACCCTATTTCTCGCCTGTATTTGTGTAGACTGTACTTGTTAAAGTAAAATATTAATGGATGTTTATTATAAAATCATACCTCATTGGAAATAAAGAAATATTATTCGAAGAAGATGTAATTAGAGATCGCAATTTAATCAGCCCACAAACGAAGACCTAATAAGAATAAGAAATATTCTATAAAATTCCTGAAAATAATCATCGTAGGTAGGATACTGAAACAGTAGATATTTATGGAGCTTCATTTTCAATTAATTTATCTCATTTCTCGTAGGACTTATATATACATCTTTACCGTAATATTTGTTTTTATTAGGTAAATCGAGCATCTCTTAATTCCTTGGAGAAAACTCTATGTGCGATTTAATTAATTATATCTTTCGTTGATCACTTTTATTTTATTCACCAATTTGTTCTGATTAATGTTGCAGTGCATCTGTAAAATTTTGCAAGCCTCATGTTTAACATATTTTTTTCATATACTTTCGAATTACCTTTCCAAATTTTCTCACCGCTTTTTCATTTCCAAATAGGTACGTCATTCACAATTGGTTTTCAATTTCGAAAAAGCCGTAGTTGTATAATATTGTAAGGGGATACATGGGCCGTGGTTACCAGATAGCGTATGACGGCCCGAGGGGCGGTGTGATGGAATTTTTAATATTTTGTACGACGGATTCCGGCACAATGGTCCGTGTCAGCTCTGTTGTTAACTGATGATATGTTAGTTGTAGACCAGACATTTTAATGAAAATGTGGAATCAAATTTAAAAAAAAATATTTTTGATCTTTATAATATTTTGTACTGATAATAATAGTAAATAAAAAGTAATTCCGATACCGGGAATCGAACCCGAGCCTCCTGGGTGAGAGCCAGGTATCCTAGCCACTAGACCATATCGGAGATGTTGATGGGAGTTAAATTAAAAGTATAATTGGAACACAATGGAGGAGAAGCAAAAGCTTACGTCTTAATTTTTTTATCTTTAAGTTTGTCGGTTTATTTGACGATAACTGGATCATGCGTTAATATTTTAAACAGTCGGGTATAACCTGATGCAATTGTGATGCAGTCAGTGAACTTGTTTGTCATTAATTCAAAGTATTGCCCAGCTGGCTATCACTAGTTATCAATTATTATTTGTTATCCATATACAAAAATGAAATATAAATTTTAAATACAAAAAAAAGCAATTCCGATACCGGGAATCGAACCCGAGCCTCCTGGGTGAGAGCCAGGTATCCTAGCCACTAGACCATATCGGAGATGTTTTACATTGTTAAATTAACCGTATAGATCTTATGATAGCTGCAAAAGTAGTATGCCTACACATGCACATGACGTCACAATACTTTAACGTTTAAACCCTGCGGTTTATTTTTAATACTTTCTTGAGATTATTTTTAGCAATACACCCACGTATTATTGTAGAGCGCAATGTGACGCAACACATATGACGCATCTGCTGACTTTAATACAATCGAAATTGGCCTTTAAAAGATACTTCAAATCATTATAGATATCTAACGAAGTGCTACTCAATTCACTAGCAATACAGTAAATTATGCCTCAGTCATCTTTGAATTCAAAGATTTTCATTTACATTCACCAGTGAAATTACTTACTACAATAGACTCAGTTCAAACTTAGGCCAATAGACGTGTCTAATTAATGCTTAGGATAGTCGTACACTGCAAATGGCGAGCAGAAAAGGCATGTATATAAAAAGATGTATTTAAAATGCAAATATGTTCATCTTTTTTATTTAACAGGCACAAGTGGTTAATGAAAAATAACGACACATACAGAATCGTTTCAAAACTGCAAGATCATTTAACAGCGGTAATATCCTCCTTGAGAGCAAAAATTATGTATTTATCTGGTCTGGATTATGCTCCCTCAAATTGACGATATTGAAAATGTCAGAGCCGTCTGCGGTCAATTTCAGCAATATCACATTTATCTTCCCACATCAATCATCTTTCATTTTTAAACGCGTAAGGGACCGCAAAATGGGTATTTTTCTGATATAAAGTATACCGCCCCTTATCTTGCAACATTACCCGCCTACATACCGCCCAGATCGGGAAGTCCATAAGCTCTATAAAATAAAACCTTATTAAAAAACGTTACCATAAAGAATGCGGGAAGAACCGTGGGGTGAGGATTATATCTTTACTTATCGAGATTAATAACGCATTTCTTGCTATTTAATGTGAATTGTTCGCTTTGTGTCTGTGCTTGCAACGTAAATAAATTTGGAAATATTTTAATGAGGTGTAGAATTTATCTAGTAAATCTTAATAATTAAATTTACGTTTCAATACCAGCTTTCCATCACATTAAAGGGTAATAACTTTTTACCAATTAGCAAATCTCTTTTTCCAAGATTATAATATCCATCCATCGAAATTTATACATAACCTAAATGACAGAACAGAATTGAAATTCAGCAAAATTAGTATGAAATCCATATCACATCAGTCTGTGTACAACCCGCCTCCAAAGAGCTTTGAGTTGCCAAACCGAAAACTCATTTCGTCTGTTTTACATTTCTAATACGGTTCGGATCTCATTCAATCTGAATCGTAATTAATGGAACGGCGATAATTAAAGCGGATTTGCGACGTTAATTAGCATACCTATTTATTTTTTATGGACGTAACTCAATTTGATTTGGGGATTTCGCGCTTAATTGATATATTTGCAGCGTTTGGATTAATGTTTAAGAAGAACCAGTGACGAGGTCTAATTTAAGAATATCTGAATATAAATTTGTTACACGATTAGTATGTAGGTAATTGGAAAAAAAAAGTATAGTAAATATAGTATCATAACCTACTGCTTAACCATCTGGGGCAGTGCACCTAAATGCAACCTTATACAATTGGAACGTTCACAACGCGCCATACTTAAGGTCATGTATCGTTTACCGTTCAGGCACCCTACAACTGATCTATATCAACAGTGTAATGTACTAACAGTGAGAAAAATGTTTTTATATCGCTGCCTTTGCAAATTTCATCGATACATTGTACCGACACTCTCACAATGTGACAAACGATTGGAGCGGGTTCCTGTTCCAACGTTTAATACTGCGTTCGGTAGTAGAAGTTCAGAGTTCTTTACTCCTAAGATATATAATGGCTTATTTGGTAATAACGTAAAAGTAGTTAAAAAATATTCGAATCATAAATTTAAAAAAGAACTATTAATTATTCTTAACAAGTTAGATTACGAAGCCACAGAGAATCTATTACGGTCGTATATTTAATAAAAATTATTATTTTATTACACACATACACACACAAACACACACACACACACACACACAAACATTCATGCATGCAATCTTTTTCTTTCTTTGTTTAAATTGTAATTTAATTATATTTTAAGTTGAAAAAGGCAATCTACAAAAATTGTGAAGGGATTCTAAAGCCTGTAACACAGTTTCCAACTAACACAGGCTTTAGTTTCCCCAAATTTTAAATGTATTATTTTACTTTTTCAATAAAGATATTCTTATTCTTATTCTTCTTATATGTACATATTTATATTTATGTAGATATTTTTATAAAAATATCTACATAAATACTTATATATACATAATTAATTAAAATATAAGTGCTCTGTGACTCTATGTTATTTTTTGTATTTTTTTACTTAAGTACCTTATTTATCATCGGGATGCGACAAACCCCATCGGAAAGGAACTTCAAATAAAAGTTGGCAAAGTGTAGTGTCGAACAAGGATGTGGGTCTCAGGATGGAAAGGAGTTACGGAGACCTTTTCTCCCCTTTAATTTAATATTTTATTTTGTTCCTAATGCATATTGATTATGTTATAATATTATATTTGTGATTATATTTAAGATTCAGCGGGCTCCATTAAGATTTTATTTTTTCAAATATATTTTTCAAACTATTATTCAACCGCGTGGCGTATATGTATACATGGGTAGTCTACAGGGTGTAATCGTTAAGTGTGCACAGGCGATTATTCCGTAATTATTACAGATATCAAAAAACTTTAAACTGATATTGAAAGTACTTAACCCAATGAGTAAAATGGCCATAATAAATTTTTAAAAATAAAACGAGAAATATCTAAGAAATTCACTTGAAACCCTCCCATACATTTAGTATGAGATATGACTATCCCATGTACATGAGTTGATCCAAAAGTAATTATAATCAATATTAAACCAGGTCATTACAGTTAAAATATTTCGCTAGGATAGTCTTCTAACTAGATAATATACTTCGATATTTTTTTTCCAAAACTTAGAAAAAAAAACTTTGACTTCATCCGTAAAAACCCCTCAAAGCGGCCATCTCTTCGCTATCGTCTTAAAATTTTTTGCTAAGACGGTGTTTTTGTGCCGAGGAAAGAGATAGAAATAACTAGGAGCTAAATCTAACAAACAGGGTGGGTGTTCAAGCATTTGGAATGCCGATTTTTGAATGGCAGCCATTGCAACTGACGCTTTGTGATCTGGTGCGTGGTCTTGGTGAAACGACATTCAAGCCTGCAGTTTGCCATGTCTCTTTTCCTTACTAACCTACCGTAATCTTTTAATATGGTCTGTGTAGTAAGAGCCCAACAAAGTGGCTACCTTCTTAAAATATTCCACCAAAATTATTCCTTCGGCGCCCCAAAAAACTGCCACTTTAATCTATCCCACTAATTTTCACTTTGAATTTCTTCATCGTCACTTTGGAAGCTCGCATCCAGGCCATTAATTGTTTCTTGGTTTCAGCATAAACATGGTGAACCCGGGTAACGTCCATGGTCACAACTCGTGCCAAAAAATTATCCTGATCTCATTAAGAATTTAGAAATTCACCCTCTAAATGTCAAATTGTTGTTCCTTCTTTTTGTCGGCAAAAATTCTGGCACGCACGGTTCACATTCAAATTAATGTAAATACTTGGAAACGTGGCCTATTGATATGATTTTTTTGTGATAACTTAGTGAGTACATGAGCAAGCAAAAAACAGTTATTTTATATTTTGTACACAGGAAATACCCAATTATCATTACTTTTGGATCAACCTAGTACATTTAATATGAAAGATTTTAGCTTTTTCTTTCTTTTTTTGGTTTTCTGCTTAAATTACTTCGCAAATTTGAAGGGAAGTTCATTTCGAAACTGCAAATAGAGCTCCTCATTGTATTGCACAATGAGGACGTCACTTCGATAATCTGCTATGAATACAAAATGTATGGGAAATAAAATGTATGAGAGCGTTTAATGTAACATTTTTGGATATTTCTCGTTTTATTTTCAAAAATTTATTATGGCCATTTTACTCATTAGGTTAAGTACTTTCGATATCAGTTTAAAGTTTTTTGATATCTGCAATAGTTACAGAATAATCGCCTGTGCACACTTAACGATTACACCCTGTATATACCTACAAGTAGTATTTAAAAGCTCTCTACATAAAATCGAATGAGTATCACAATTTTTGAATGACTAGTCAAAATATTAAAAACAGTGTACATATTCATTTCCCTCAGTTAACGTTACAGCCGTATTGTATTGTAAAACGCAGTATTTTTATACTGCCTCGATATATCCTGTTTTATATGCACTGCACTAACAATACGTGTCCTTTAAGGTTGCCGCATATTTGAGCGGACGAATATTTTGCATTGCAAAACAGTTCTGTGTATTTTTTAAACATTTTGTTTGATATAACGGAATTAAAAGAACCATGTAGCAATAAATTTGCACGGAATTGTATAACATATCATTTATTATGAAAAATTATTTTAACAGATTTTGTAGTTTTTACTGGATTATCCTTATGTGCTCTAGCCTTAAAAGCGCACCACGAATGAAACCGTCAAATATGTTTGGACATAAATATTCCTCTACAACGCACTGTAAAAACAAATTACTACCATTCTGAATAAACACTTTTTTTGTTCAACTATAAAAGATCACTCGTATAACGTAGTGTATTGTACGGTATAAAATCTCATTTTATTCCTGGGTGATATAAATAAGCGGGTATTTTTAAAACAGAATGAAATAATCTTTTCATTCTTATTAGACAGCTGTTACTAAACACAAAGATATTATAATTATAAACCAGTTTTTAAATATAATTATAAATATTAATTTTTATTCATTTTTACGCACTTCTCGAGTTTTTTTTATCTGCTATAGGCTCTAATATAGTTATTATCGGAGCTATTGTACGATTTACCGTAGAAGTTTCCGAGGTATTTGTCACCCGTACATACAAGAACAAGACATAGATCATAATGTATTGGATTGACGATCTGGCTCTATATAAGTTACGAGCTTTAAGCGGTGATTACGGTAAAATAATTTTAATACTGAATATATAGCAATTATTTTGAATATTTGATGATCTAATTAAAATAAAATACCAGTTCACAAATAATACCAAGCACAATAAAATTCGACATATATATTCTACGTCAATTCTACGTAGGTAGATATTATCTTATGAGGGTATTCAAATGTAAATGACGGGTATGATTTTGTAAACTAAGACTAGAGCTAAGCCGCTGGCTAGTATCAAATAGTACTTCCATCACCTGCTTAAAACATTATAGTCTGATCAATATAAGTGGCTAATATCCCACAACTGATACCACACAAGAAACAGCCGCCGCTGCACGCAGCAATACGTCAAGTTTGACGTTTATCCAATATACTACGTGCGCGACTTGATCTAATCGCTTACTGTCGACTCCAAGTTGCCTGCCATTGAGTACAACCGGACAATCAGAACTTATTGTGGCATACTTGCCAAACTTTCTCGGACTTAGATCTGCCAATATTGCAGTTCTTAAAACTTGTGTGCACATGTGTATGATAGTACCAATAGTAGGTACTGTTACAGTACTCTACAGTAGAGGACACGGTTTATTATTGGAGTATATTTAGTATGGTGTTTTTCCCACTGATATTTACTATGATTAACTTTAGAATAAAATCGGAAAGTGATTGTTTTCAGTAGAACTTATAAATTAAACTTTTTATACAGGTACACAAAATAAACAACATTTAATCTTATAATGTTGTATTTGTACATCAATCTTATAACGAGACTCATTAAAAGTATAAAAGCGATAAAGATATATGGGACATTTTCAGATATTCGGATGTGATTAAAACTTTATAGGCGAACGTTTTTACATATTCGATTCATAAAATCTCGTAAAGGCCCTGTCATCAAAAAATTACTATGAATAAATCTTTCATATTAGGTATATGGAGAGCAATTGAGGCACTTTGTCGTCCAAATATTTGTTCAGATTACCACTCGATTGCGAAGCCTTTTGGGTATGACAGGGGACCATTTTATAGCTTCCTTCGAGAGAAAATGATTGTAAATCATGGTTTTTTTTAAGGATAGCCGTTAAACGCAGATAGCTTCTGGCTATGACGCGAATACCCAATATTTTAAGAGCTTTCTAAAATTATCTTGGCTATTGATTCTTAAGTGTTTAGGAATATTGCTCTTTGGAGAAATTGTCCCATCAGTTGTTGTCGTTTTGTTTTACGTTTACAACCAAATTTATGGCTGTTCGTTATATAAAAGTTTATTAGTATGTTTGACGATTATAGCGCACTTCGTTTTCTAATACAGGTAATCGACATAGGGGTACCTACTATTATAAAACTTTGCACCGTACTCATGAGTGGCCCACGTGAATCTCTTTTAATGTAATCAAGGGACATACATAAATAATCGTTCTACGTGTCATTTCTGATGTACCAAGCGAAGCATGAGCTATTCAGCCTGTGTTAGATACAGCCGTATCCCAGAGCGATCAATGTCAGGAGCTCACGTTTCATTGAAAACTTGTTTGTACATAGCGGTGCAGCTTTGGAGCAAAAATATATATTATTTTCTAGTGTTTGATTTTACGCGAGTATTATACATTTGGAAATTAAAGATTTTATATATTGTTTTCCCGACGTTTCGAACAGAGTGAGTCTCTCCGTGACCACGCTCGCTGCAAAATGTTCGAAACGTCGGGAAAATAATAGCATATGTAAATCGCGTTTAAAATCCGTTAAAAAATCTTTAATTTCTAAAAAGATATATAATATATTTTTGTGGTTTATATTGAATGTATTGTTAGGGTGACAGCTGAAAGAGAAGGTGCAGTAGCCATAAGTTTTAAATAATTAAAACCTGTTACAAAAAAAAAATGAAAAAGATCTGAATATTCTGTGTATTTTTTTTTAAATATTACATACCTACCCCTATTTAACTTTAGGTGTTAAGAAATTTGTGTACTTATTGATTTATGTAATTAAACGAAAGAAAAGGAAAACGTTTCTGTGTTTATATTATGACATGACAATATAGCAGCAACAGTAGTAGTGTCGTCCAGTTATAAATAAACGCCAGGATGAGACAACACAATCATTGATTTGCTTGGCTATCGATTGTATCTATTAAGGTTGACCCAGTATTTGTACTTAAACATAGTTCAAGGTTAAGCTATAAATGAATACACATATATTAGATTATTCTTGGAATTATCTTAATATTTTCTTCTAATAATATATGTATGTATACCCGACTACATATAAAATTTCAATAACATTCCTTAGTCATCAGCAAAACAAACTTCATATTATTTAATGAGCATTATCTAGACTATAACAAATTATTCATAAACATGATATTTTGATCAAAGATCCATTACGTGACATATTTGATTAAAATGATAATATATTTGTACTTCCTACCTACCTCCTTTTTCATAATATTACTCCACATAGTAGGTTCCCTGGAAGAGATCACTCTTAAGGGCTTGGTCTAGTAGTGCAAACAAATGCATCCTGTCATCCTATATGTAAATAATACAAATGTACTAAGGGAAAGTTGCTCCACTTAATTTTTAAAAATTAAATCATTCGTATGCATAATTTAATATTCGTAATAAGTACCAAAAATGACAATTTGAAACAATTTTCGTGAAAATTACACCGGGTGATTTTTTTTTATCAGTACACAAAATTTGCGAATACTTTCTATTGATATCTTCAACTTCATGTTTATATAACTGATCAACTTTTACAAAGAAATTTGGACGAAATATAAAAAAAAATAAGCTTTCCATACAAAATGCAGAACTCTATACATTTTTTTCGACCTAAGTTTCTTAGTGAAAGTTGTTCAGTTTAACTAATAAAACGGATAAACAAATTTTGTATATAATAAAAAAAATGTAATGTTTGTGTTAAATGAAAACAAAAGATATTTATTTCTGACTAGCTTCCGCCCGCGACTCCGTCCGTGCGGATGTCAGTCTTCGCGTCTTCTACAGATTTATTATATTATGTGTAATATATAGATTTATATTGATAAACCTAATAAATCATTTGCTAGCATTCTGATGCTTTATCGGTTGCACTGGATTTATCCCTTTTTTTTTCAATCGCTTGAATGATATAGAATGGGTCCTTGATGGGCATCGAATGCTGAAGTCTCGAATCAATCAATTCTGACAGTAGGCAATTTATGTAAAATCTTGATAATGGTCCATCATTTTATTTTGCCTGAATGTTACATACTTTTTTATATATTATATTTTTAACGAATTATTCACTCCAGTCCAAACAGCAAATAAGCAGACTTCTGCTTCTGCAACGTTAAGTTGTCCCTGAATTTAGAAAAAATAGTCATGATTTTTATCTATGACAAAAGTGTTATTTTTTGCATTGTATTTCAAATATTAAATTTTTTTAACCGCATCTTCCGCATTCATGTCTTTTGCCGGAATTAGACATTTAACTTCTACTAGTCCCATTTTCCCTTTTTGATATGGGAGTGTATAAAATAAATTTTTTAGATATTTCTCGTTATACTTTTAAAAAGTTATTATTGTCATTTTGCTCATTAGGTAAAGTAATTAGGATATCAGTTTTAAGTTTTTTGATACCTGCAATAATAACGTCATAATCGCCTGCACATACTTATCGATTACACCCTGTATACAATCCACCATCCACATTCATAATGTTTTCCTGTCCTCCTCTCCTTTACGCTATTCACCGATACATTTGAAATGAGTAAATCTGCTACCACTGAAGGATGTTTCATTGTGATCAGCAAATTTTCACCACTGTTGTCGATTATTTGTTTTTCATTTTTAATCAGCAATTGGGAATCATCAGTTTTGTTTTTTGCAGATTGGTGATGTACCCTAACAATACGTCGAAAAGGGAAAGCATCAACGAATTATCGTTTTCGTCCTCTTTTTTTATTCTTCGCGTCTCTGTTACTTCTGTTTGTTTAGTTCTCAACACCCACTGAATTTTCTATGTTGTTGTGATCTTCCATTACATCTGAGTTTTGATGATGTGATGATAATCCATTCGTTTTAATATTGGTACTTAGAGTTGGTAGACTAAACTAGAAATGGCGGACTAAATCTGTCAGCGCGTCTGTAAGATCAGAATATAAAACCAACATCCTGTATTTAAGTTACAAAATTAATAATCAAACAACATGCCGCTACGTTGAAAATGACTAGAAGAAAAAATTAAAACACCTCGGATCAATTTTGGAGTAAACAAATCATTTTCCCCGTATGGGGATTTCCCCGGATGAACTTGGGAAGTTCAAGTTCTCAATACAAGTTTATATTATATGTATTTCGTATTTCTCAAACGTAAAATAAACATTTTTGGAACTTCAAAAAAATTATATTATAAGAAAATTTATGAGCTTACTTTAGTTTTAAAGAAATATACATCCCTTTACTGACACCCCGTAAAATAAAGAAATTGTTGCCAATCGCCTTTGCAATCTATTTGGTTTCATTAACTTTATGTTCGAAGATAATTTTTTTTTCTAGTAGTTACACGCGTATTTTTTTCGTTTATTTTCCATATCGAAATCAAATGTTTAAAAATACGAATATTTGCACAAAACTAAGATAAAAATAATCAATTAACAAAAATATTAAATTTAATGAAGTAGAGCAACTTTCACTTCGGTATGAAGGAAAATCGAGCGTAGAGCACACGTCAGAACGCTCCGGCCCAAGGAGCGCGACTAAAGAAATTCGCTAGGATTTTTCCTAATTATTTTAAATATTTTTTTAATATTTAAGGAATTACCAAAATTCAAAAAAAATTTTTTTTAAAGGATTAATACTCATTGGTCTTCAACCAACTCGAATAAATTAATGGAAAAAATAACTTTTAGCAGTATTTATCAATAGATTTTGTAAGGCAAAAAATGGGAAATTTAATGAATTTATAACATTCTAATTAAGAAAATCATAAGTTTTTCGGCAATTGTGTTCAGCAGTTTTTAATAATGACTATATAAGGATAATAATGCGCTGATCAGATTGTGTAAATTGTAATCGGTTGCAACGTAGTGAGTGCACAAACTTAGCTCGAAATGTCTTTGGGGGAAATAGACTTATCTTGAAGGCCTGATTAAGGTAACATAAAGTAACTTTATAAATGTGAAAAAATTCACGCGCATTGCGTATATAACACTTATTGATAAACAAGAAAAAAAAATTCAGTTTATCATTTCATTAGCCGGGAAAAAATTGTCAAATAACTTGTTGAAAACGCAATTTTGCTAGACTGCAGCCTTAAGTGATAAGGCCGCCTTCTGTGCTGGACTAGTTTTAAGTTTTAATTTTAAGAATTTATTTGTTTGCCAGCACAATAAAGTGTTAATGAATAAATACGATGGTCGCTGTAACGCATAGATATTTACAGAGTATATCCGCAAAATAGAATGCAAAACTCAGCTGAAGCCGTATAGGATAGAAATAAAATGTTATGGAAGGCAAGCTACCTAGCATAGTATATTTATTATCTGTGCTAGCACCCAAGTTGTAGAGGAGTCATGGAAGGCAGCTTATCGAAGCAAGTCTGTTAAACCGCATAACTTTAATATATTCTGAGACCAATGCTATCTGTAGCTCACATTGCCCGACTTACTGAGGTAGGGTTGTCACTTTTATGATATTTATTTTTCACCGTAAAGGAAGGAATGTGTTTATCAGCTTATGTATGTATTGGATATTTTGCATCATGCTTCCTTTTATGTAGAGCTCACACTAAGGTAAGAAAGGGTGTACCTAGATGTATGAGATTTCGTCAGCTTTGAAGATTAGTGGCTTAAAAACACAGTGTGAAATCTTATAGTAGTGTGGACTGTGCGTTGTTATGTTAATCAGTAATTTTCAGTTCAGTATATCACGTTAAATGGTATACGCATTTTAGAATGTTGTTGCACGAGTACCTAATATGTAAATATTATTTAATAAATTTATAACTTAAGCACTGATCTAATAGTAAATGTTGATATACATAGATAAGACGAACCCTATACAGCATATGACGCCAAAGTTAGTAATATCTAAGTCCAAGTTTAAAACTAAGTTAGCTGACCGTAGATGATGTATAACTGATTTTCTTATCGATAGAACGTAGCTTTCTTAGTTAGGGTATATATTATAGATATTAGGGTATATAGTAACTATATACTATGGTATATTTTACTTGCTCTCTTGATTCGTCTAATTTTAGGTTAATATATAGTGTTTCTTTTCTATGAAATTTTTTAAAGTAGTGATATTTGATTTCCCAGTCACGGACCACCAATCACTAACGACTAAGCCAAACAGGGCCAAACGTCTTTTATACGGCTTTTATCTTCGTATGCTCTGCAATTATCAGTCATTGTGTTACATAGACATAATATAATACTTATTATGTTATTTTTATTTATTGAAACATTTGTTGTAAGGGGCTTTCATCCCATAACGATGATAAACGTAAAATAGTAACAATTTAAATGTTCCGGTCGCTGAGAGAGTCAAATCCCTTACCCAATCAAGTTCTGCCTTCTCATTTCCTGCATTACCATCCTTTCCTCACTGTTCATGTGTTTATGTAAAGGATATAAGATTTAAAATGTATATGTTATGTTTTTGGATGATTATTTGTTGTTAAATTTTATATAATTAATAGTATAGAGTTTATCACGGAACTTAGAATTTACAGTTTTTTAATTAAAGCGCAAATAGGAAATAATTAGAAATATGTGTTAAATAAAATTAGTTTTACGGTGCATTTACATCAAACGAACACAGAGCTAGAGCTAGAGCAAGAGCATTCTTTTGTGATCTTTTAATGTAAACGAAAACTATTCAGTGTTGTGTAGTATTAGAACATTGCATCTTCTTTTCGAACGTACTAAGAACAACGAAAGAATGCTCTACGCCTGTTTACACTAAATGAATTTGAAAATGTTGGGTTAGAATGAGCATTCTCTCGTTTGATGTAAATTTAGGTACTGTTAGGTTAACTTCTCTTAAATATTCAAAAGTAGAATAGGTACGTATAGTGTATGTACCAATTTGGAACATTTTCATGAATGTATAATGAAAATGGTATTAAATATTATTCACGACGCGCCTTTATTCGTAAACACTGATCAAGTAGGTAAGTATTATATATCATGTTACTAAATTAATTACCCCATAACTGTATGTTATTTATACTTGAGTGTTCGGAAAATAAATCAACGGACCTGACATGAATTACAGTAGCAATGTGTGAATTTATTGAGTGCAGTTCCTTACTCCGACAGTAATTCATAGCGAGTTTGGATTAAGATCTTTAACAAATGTGAAAAAACGATTTCTTGCAGTATAATAATTAGATTTTTAGTATTTGCCTATTGTGGACGGTTACGGTACGGTTATGTATCAATTTAAATTTAAAAGTTGATATCTTATCTCTTTACAGAATAAAACTTTTCTGAATATAAACATTTTTAAGGGATACGTCATACGATAAAGCAATACATGATCAACGATCAACTAATTAACCTTATAAGAATCACAAGTTTTTGTTATATTTTCTTGTTTTATCATTGTGATAGTAACTTAGTTATAATATTATTAAAAATATAGATGTTGGCACCACAAATTCCTGACCTATAAGCAAATTATTCTTTTCAATAATGCTATGAAATGCACCAAACAAAAGTAATTTACGGCATTACATTGAAAGCCCAACATAAAGGTTCCTTTTACATAAATTACGAACATTATCTTAAACAATGAAGCAATTGGGGTGCACATCACAATAACAATGAAATATTCAGAACACGTTGCATAAACTTTTGTCAAAACCGTTAAAATTGTTTACGAGGAAACATTTTTCTCTTTGATGGTAAATTCGTTTTCATTTTAATGACGTTGCATTTAAAACTGCTTAAAAAGGCTTATTTTCGTTATTATTTCGCGAAATTTTCGCCAGCAAAATATACGTAGAGCAGGATTGAAATATTTGCCTAAAATGTTCTGAGTCTGTAGTGTGTTGATTAGGTTATATTTACACTTTATGTGAACATATTTTTGTGTATCAAATGTACGTACGACTAAAAGGACAACATATAACACATATTTAGTAGAACAATATGTTTATTATATAAATTAACATCTAATACGTCAACAATAACATAAGTTCAACAAATTTAGACCGCTAATCTTTTCGGCATTCCTCTTTGTCGCTGAAGAGTCTTAAGTAATATTTTAATTACGTCTCTGTTGCCTTTGACAAAAGCAATTAAAACTTAAACCGCCCCTAATGTTTGTTTCTAACAACTAAATGTTATAATTTTGGAGCTCTAATTCCAAACATTTTCATATCTCTAATTTGGAGAAACAAAAAGTAAACATGACAAAATATTATTTAAGTCATACGCTACGAATTCCGTTCTTCCGTCGTTCTTAGGAACTGTAGAGATTTTTTTCTATTTCAACGTTACTTTTTATTATATGTACATAGCATATTCGCCTAATGCAGAAATCACAATACGTAAAGAAGAGAACTCAGTATTGAATCCATATTGAACACAAAGTGTATTTTAAAGAATAACTTATATTTTCTGCAATAAACAACTTTTACAACTTCCATTTATTGTAATATTCTCCGAATTTCAATATTTAGCCCGCGGTGGCTGGCTGCCGTCCAGTTATCAGCTAAAACCCACCGATTTTATCGTATTTTATGTGTCTGGCAACACCAAATAATGTTATAATATTACCAGATTACTTCCACATTGTGCACAAATAATGGGTGTGATTAGGTTATTGTGTTTGATTTATTGCGTAATCATCAATGTTAGGCTTTCTGTTATTAGACTATGCGAAACGAAATACTATCGTAATTAAAGGAAACAATCTTATTCTAACTAAGAACAGAGATGTTTCCATTCATTTCCGATTTTCTCGAAGAAGTTTCGATACATTAAAAATTCTAGTTCAAAAAATTTTCTCATTTTCTTACTTTGTCTATAGCATAACCTTATAAAAATTTCTCCTTCGCTTCTAAGAAGCTCTGATGCCATTTACTTAGAGTTCCTACAGTTACAACATATTTTCTCGACCAGTAGAAATAATTTTATCAATCTTTATTATATGACCATCAAAATATTCTTATATTTTTATCGTATATCAAGATATTAAATAAATATTTTGGTACGGTCTCTATGTAATGGTTATTTTTTATATTTCTCTAGGAATTCAATTCCGAATATAAATAAAGCGCAAAGACATTGTTAATCCACGTTAAATTCCTAATTTTCATTAAAACGTAATAAGCTTTAAAAACAAAATTTTTATTGCATTTGTAGTAGGCGATGAAAGCTTCTGATAGGCAGATAAATCAAAAATTTTGAGAAGTAAACGTTCCATATATCATTTAAAAATGTTATTGGCAAGCAAAACAATTTCAAGCTTTTCTTGCGAATGAAGCATTCGATTTTCCAACGTCCCAATGTAGATAGTACGATCGACCCCACATTTGGCTTTCGAATTCCTTCCGCCTGCGGCCAAATCATGTTCGGTGCAATACATCCCCTTAAATGTGTCTGCATGCAAATTAAAAATTGAGTTCATGCACTAATCTCAGTTCTATGCAGTGATTTGCATTTATATGGTTTTCTGTTTTCATGTTATCGTCAAAATGTTAAAGTATCGTTCGACAGGACGTAGAGGTTTCTAAAGATTGGTCAAGATATGTGTTTAGGTCTTGGAGACAATTATATTATCCTAGTCTAAAGAAAGAAGTTAAAATAATGAGTAACATAACGTTGATATGTATTGATTGTTCTGTGAAATATGCAGTGTGTAAAACTGCCATATGACCCACATCGGAAAACGTAGTGAAATTTCCCTTATGTTTGTTTTCTTAAAAGTGCAAGAAATGTATCAATATAGTTTATTTTTCATTTTTGTTTAAAAATTAACACCATTATAAAATACTAGACGTTGCTAAACCACAAACATCACCCGTTTCGCTATTTTGTTCAAAGTTCCTATTACCACGCATTAGTAATTATGACACATTGTATGTCAGCATTGGATAGCCGCTATTTACAGTTCAAGTTACGCATATTTGAGGGCTATTCACAACCACAGTCCTGTAGGATCAATCAGAAGAACAATAGTCCTGGCGCATTTTGCTGGCTGGACGCCAGACCGTCGGAGCTGCAATACTAATTGCTTCCCAGTTTTATGCCTGCCAATATTAACCGACATTAAATATTATCTTCATTATTCCCCTTTTATACACCCTTTTATTCAGTGTACAATTTGTTTAAGTTAAATCTTGCGCTTCATTAAATGTTTTTTAAATAAAGAAGTCGTTTTCGTGTTGAGTCACATACCGGATATTTCTTAAAAAAAAATAAAAATTAAATAAACTATTTTCATGTTAATTACCATTTCTTACGAGTGTTATACCTTATATTAAATTCCCAAGCAATAATATTGAGTCTTGGTGCTTTTTAAATTTTTCTTTTATAAAGAACATTTTATAAAATACAAACGATAAACGAATATGTAGGAACGTTGATTCAGTTCAATGCGGTTGTCACAAAATTGGGAACATTTAGCCGTAGTTTTGCAGAAAAATGTGGGATCAAAATGAAAATAGTTGAGCCGGGACGATTTCGAGCAGCATTTTGTTTTAAGATATCTCGACGGGCTCTCGATTGGACTCGAATAGAAATGGTTCATTTTCCCACATTTCTCCTATCTTTGCTACATTTTCTTCAATATACCCCACTATAAAGTATCTGCGAAGTCGTGATATTCGAATTTCAGTTACATTTTGGTGACCATTTTCACCTAAACTTCAATTGCTCTAGGCTCAGAATATGAGTGTTCTATAATGAATTTCCAACTTCCGACATCGCGAGTTTTTCGTAATGATTCCTTTTATTTGTACAGTAAAAAAAAAATACATAAGAATAGATCATAATATCCCTCATGCGTAATTGTCGTATTAAAACGGTAGATTCTGTTCATTATTCAAGATTTAAAAAATGGGCTACTGTTGTAAAATATTATGCGAAATTTATGCGAGATCACAGTAGAGTTACATGACTTATGATATTAAGCGTCGCTATTTATTTTAAGCACAAAATGTTTCGTAAAACTTTACGTAAAAGTTTTTGGGCTACATATACATCTTTATTACTCATTTGTTTATAACAATTGAGCATTACGTACAGACAGAAGACTAAAATATATCGAAGGGGTTGTTACGTTAAAGCACTTTGAATTGAATTGTTTTTTCTTAATCTGTAAGGCAATATAGATTAAGCGAACACTGAAATAATCATTCATAAATCCTCTTGAGTAGACAAATAGTATTATAATATTTTAATGCATTTATTATTATCTAAGTGTTAGTTAGCGCAAGTCAAAGTAAATGTATAACAATGTTTATTGAACAAGTTATTTGGCGTATTAAACAACTAATTCAACAGGAAAATTCAAATTTTATTCCGCCTTTAACACGCTGCTTATTACTTTCGAAAAGGGCATTAAAAGTACTTTAGCAATGAATGAGCAACGTAAAAATTCATTTAAATCCACGCTTCAGTGGGTATTGGGCTGGGAATTTCTGGATTCCATCAATTTGCGATTTTCTTTAGCACGCCAGGAAATTTCTTCTCGCCCTGATAAATTAGAGGGCGCTGATTTATTTGGCAAGTTCTCCATCTTGTTGGGGATAGAAAATTTTACTCAATCCAGTCTATTGTCGAAACATGCATTAATGAGTTGATTTAGTAGTATACTGGTGACAGAATGATGTATGAGCGTTGTTTAGGAATATCTCGAGGTAATACAATATTACTCGCGAACGCTCAAGTGAAAGCCGGGATCCAATCAGAGTGGTTAATTAGTGCGGGAAACAATAATGCTATGAATCTGATCGCGTTTGATCTGAGGTTAAACACAGGATATTTATCATGAAAATATAAACTTTCAACAAAAGGACGATAATGGCAAAGGTAGGCAACAGATTAATAATAATTCTTTACAAGTCATTGTTATCGCTTTGTCCACATAGAAGAGGGAAACATAGCTATACAGTTCATTCGTACTCCCATTCCATTCATATGAGCGAAAGCTCTGTTGATCATGATCGTCATCATTATTATTTTCGGAACTATCCAACTTTCACATTATATTTAGTTCTACGTGACCACAATTTCCTAGAACATGAAATCATAACTAGATCACACGTACAAGAGTTTCTTATAACATCCAGGACACTACTGATGGCGCGGCAAATTGCTAGGTTCTGAAGATCACGTAGTTATATAGTTAGTGCATCTAACAACTTTATTCCCGGTAATGTGAATTATATGAGGTAATATTTCACACTCAGCGCTATTTTATTTTTTGTCAATTTCGTAACTTTAAATGCTTTGCTGACAGGGAATCCTTTTTTCCACTACTGCTATTCTTTATTTTCTTTGTATTAGATTTTAATAATAGTACGGTAAAAACTCTACCCCCGGAACTCTTAATACTTTTGATTTGTATCCTCTATTTAACACGGAAATAATTTTAATAAATAAATTAATGTAAACGTACGGTACAACCTCTACTCCTTGATAAACCTCTTAATCTTACAATTGATTTGATTCTATCCTTATACTTTAAAGTTATAGTGGAAATAGTGACGTTGCAAGTTTGAACGTAATGTCCTCCGCAATGAAATGCAGTTAGCATGGCTCACGTAGAACACGGGTGTACTTTCCTGAATGATGTCCCTCATGAATATGAGGACATTTTCAGACAGATTTATGCAATTTTATATATTCGAATCACGTAACAACTAATGGACGTTTGATGTGCTTTAAAGTGTAATAGAAGTTAGTTATGCACGTAACAATTTATATGCATACATTTTGTCTTAATATTAACAGACATATAAATTGGTTTCTAGTAGATAGATATAATTTCTATAGAAAATGTCAAACAAATACAAGGTTTAATTTCAATATTTATTGTTATTGCTAAACTAGATAACATAAATTTAGATAAACTTTAACTGCGACGTAAATAATATAAGCACACTACTATTATATTTTTCGTCTTCCATACAGTTAAGCACGACCGTTTGAAAGTTCATTGAACCGAAGGCTGTATTACGCGCGAAACGACTTCAAAGCGCACGTTATCATCTAAGGCTGGTCTAGGGTTGTCAACGAAATATTTTTTTACCTCATTTCCTTTTATGGTGGAGGTGCGAATACAGTTTTGGTTATGTAATCGTGCCTTTATTGTAGACATATTAATTTTATAAATTATTTAAAACAGGATATTAGTCAAAACCTTATATCTGAATTATATAAATATGAATTTTAAGGGCCCTTTTCTTATTTTCTTTGAAACATGTATTTGTGAGTAGACAAACACATTTTGTCATGCCTCCCAGGTACAACTACAGCACTCAAACGAAAGCAAAGCATGCTGTTTGCATGTTCAGAATGCAATCACCATTAGAAGCTCTCCAGCGCCTAGAGAGACGGTATATTACACTCGTGATAGTATTCTTTGTTCCCGCTGTAATCCTTTCTCAATCCGTAAACATTGCACAACATTCTCGCTCGCACACGAGCTGTTTGTTTAAAATAAATATATTGAGGACCCTGACAGGACACGACTTGGACGATATTTATGTGTCTAACACCTACCGGTTCCAGACTAAGGATTTATGGCGGAGCAAACTTTACCAGCAGTTTCAGCCTGAAAACTTTTATATCGTTTATCAGCTTGGGTTTAAATTAACCCCACAGCACTCTGATAAAGTTTTGAGCACCAATTTGAGACGAAATTGAATGTTTGTATTCGAATACTTACAATTCTGTTTGTACAGCAGAAGCACTATAGATAGTAATTTACATGACAAGGGGAGATATTTATGACAAACTGAGGTGACGCTTTCATTGAAATAGAGGCAATATTGCACGTTATAACACGAAGATCACTATTTTGCATATTAAATTGAAAAAAATATATGATTTGATGATTTTCCGATTGATAATGAACTCTATCTTGAAGATAAATATTTAACAGTAATAGCAATAACAAATAAATTGTGCTTCTTTTTAAAACATGATATGAAAACCGTGGTTAACACGGACTTTCTTACCTCGTCGTCGAAGGAATATAAAATACAGAAAAGAATTACTTATATTTGCTCATTGAAAGTGAAGCGAAGTGAACTAAGGTCACTATTTCGAATAAACAGCATTCGTAATATAAGCTTTATAGGTCCGACGTGGGACGTGTTAACAAAAGACGCGTTTATGAGTCGCAAAGTGGAAACTCATGTAGCGTACCGATATATTATGGGCCTTGGGGTTTATGGTCAGCTTGTGATGACTTTTCTGTTTTAAAATTATGACTCGCCTTGTTATAAATAGGGGAATACCCTGAGGTACTTACGTTATGTTTAATGCGGTCTTGGTATTAATGGCAACATATGCTTGTTTGTTTCATATTTAAGTTTATATGCATCTAATAATGTGTAATTATACCTAACTACAGTATATTTTAGCATTTTAATAAACATTCATATAAATTTAATAAAAATTATGATTATACTCGGTTACACAAACTTTATCCATTTTCCAGGGTTTTCATTTGTCGCTCTATTACACTTTTGGAGTAAACTTAATGAATTTTTTTTTTCATTTTTATACGAATTAACTTTTATTTAGAAATATTTCACCTATTACGGAAGAAATCTCATCAAATATACTCTATTACATTACAGTCACTGACTGCGATCGAAGTTGAGATGGAATCTCTTAATTTATGGAAGAAAATGTTATAAATAGAAAGGTGAGGCAATTTATTTTTAACTTTGTTATATCACAGAAAAAAATATGAAACATTTTATTGCATGATTATTAATTATTATTAATACTGGATATATGTAGTGAAAATTTGTACATGTTTTTTCTCGTCTACGCTTGCGTAGCGTACCTAGTTGAAGGGATTAGGATAAAGCTTGACAAAAACACTTTTATAGCCTTCTTTCAGAAAATAAAAGGCCAGTCGCGTCGATAAATAAAATGGAGGCTTTAATGCAGATTTGGCAATATAAAGTACAGAGAGAAAACTTAGTTACATACGTGCGCTCAGGAGAGAGGAGGCCGAAGAACTGGACGAGTCACTGCCGCAGCAGTGGCTCGCCGCAGCTTTTACAGATAATGTTCAATTACAAAACAATCGCACAGATTAAAAACAATGATCTAACATAGACAATATTGACTAATGTACATTAAAAAATAATTATTAAAAATATTAATCTTTTTGAATGGCGCGTCGCCAACACTCCCCACCCCAGTGCTGACTCAGCACTCCAACATAGGAATGGGAGCGACGCGTGACGCACATCTGCGCCACGTCCCTGTGCTCGTTCGCACTTCAACCAGTCTCACGCGCCCATCCTGGCCAGGAAGGATTCGGGTTATGCGGCCTTTCGGCCACGAGTTTCTTGAAGAGTTCGGATCGACAACCAAAACCATATCTCCCACCTGCAACGGTTTGTCACCGTCCTCCCACCACTTGGTTCTGGGGATGAGTGTAGGAAGGATCTCCTTCACCCATCGCCGCCAGAACATGTCTGTGAGCCGTTGTGCTACGCGCCACTGCTTACGCGAGTAACCATCTGAAGCTTGAAACTCACCTATGATTGGTAGATTGGACGACGAACCTAGTAGAAAGTGATTTGGAGTCAGGCTTTCTACATCCTCAGCGTCAGTAGCAACGTACTTCAGTGGTCGACTATTAACTATGTTTTCAACTTCAGCCAGCAGCGTACTTAAAACCTCCTCCCGTGGTGCACGTTCACGCAAGACCACCTTTAAGGCGGTCTTGACACTTCGTATCAGCCTCTCCCATGCCCCACCCCAATGGGGGCTACCGGGAGGTATAAACGACCATTCGAACCCGTTATTGATACCTTCATTTTTCAGAGCCTCCGTATCCATGGACTGTATAGATCGTTGCAGCTCGGCATCAGCACCTCGCAGGTTAGTACCATTATCAGAGTACAGGTAACGCGGCCAACCGCGTCTAGCAGCCATTCGTCTTAACGCCATGATTAATGAATCTGCAGTGAGAGATGGAACTATCTCCAGATGAACAGCGCGCACCGTCATACAGGTAAATAAAACCCCATACCTTTTCTCCCTTCGACGTCCCACTGTCACCTCCATTGGACCGAATAAGTCCAGTCCGCAATGAGTAAAAGGGCGCTGGTGATGCGCCACACGCGCCTCTGGTAAATCTCCCATACGTGGTGTAGACGGCTTGCACCTCCTTATCCTACACAGCATACATCTTGATGCTACAGATTTAACTGTTGACCTAAGTTTGAGTAGCCAATATCGTTGCCTTAACTCGTTCACCACGGTCTCTTGATTACCATGAGCTGCCTTAACATGGTAATGACGAACAATTAATTTTGATATGGGATGCCGCCCGTCCAAAATAATAGGTCTTTTAACACTATGACTTACGTCAATCGCAGCGTCGATCCGTCCACCCGCACGTAGTAAATCATGTTCGTCTAAGTACGGTGATAATGTTAAAAGTCGGCTTCCGCGGCTGAGTGGCTTACCATTATTTAATGCGGCTATGTCCTCACCGAAGGATTCCAGCTGTGCGTGTCTTAAAAGTAAACACTCCGCTCGCTCCATAATACTGCAATTCATTTCCCCGGGCAGCCCCTTGCATTTATCAATAAACAATAAAACCATTGCAGTAGCCCGCTTCAACCGCAACCATGAAGAAAATCTTGATGGGTCAGGTACCGGTAAATTAAGTTGATCCCGTTCTAAAACATTTACACAAACGGACATCACATCCGCTGTGCTCATGTTTGACCTAATAATATCTTTCGGCCAATCACATTTGTTATCATATAAAAATGATGGCCTCGTATACCATTCATATTGTAACGACGCGTCAAATGACTCACGAGTCGCCAAGTCCGCAATGTTCATCTTAGTAGGTATATAATTCCATTCACTGACCTGTGATAACTCGTCGATCTCGCCCAAGCGATTCGCTTCAAACGTTTTATAAGAACGTGTGTTATTGCGAATCCAGTGAAGCACCGTGGTCGAGTCGCACCAAAAATACCTGCGCACGGGTTTCATCCTATGCTCTTTTAAAATAGTGTTTGCTAGCCGTGCACCTAGCAATGCCGCTTGCAGTTCGGCCCTGGGTATTGTTAAGGGCTTTACAGGCATAACCTTACACTTACTTGCAATAAATGCTACATGAATTGAATTATTATATTCCCATCGCCAATAACCTACCGTACACATCGCCTTCGAGCTAGCATCACAAAACACATGCAACTGTAGGTTGCTATAGCCCGTAGCGTATGCAGTATGCGCTACATCGTCGTAGCAATCCGTAGTACATTGCGTAGACGCACGCGATACGCTACGTGTTGGAAGTGAAGGGGATTGTGACGTCACCCCGGCCGATGACGAGGTGTCTTGCATCTCGCTTGCACTCGTAGGCGCCCTGTCTTTGTCGCACGTAGCTCGTACGACTCGCTTGTAGCACCTAGGTATACGTATGTCTTTAATTACCTTAAGTAGATGAAGCCATTGTTTCCATCGATGATAAATATCGTCGGGAATATTATCATCCCATCCGATATTTAATCGCCACGTATCTTGCAATATAATTCGCCCTTGTATTGTAAAAGGCATTAAAAAACCTAAGACATCGAAAATAGACATAATTACCTTTAACATTAAACGCTTCGTAGGCCTTTCTACACCTGAGATAATATTCTCAGGAATGCGTTTTAATGATATATCAAACCCTAATACATCCTTTTCGGGATACCAAATTAAACCCAAAGTCCGCTCGGAATCGGGTCCATATGTTTCACCGATTTTGAACCTTACTGCCGAGGGACCTAAGGTTTCTTTTGGTATGCTGTTTAAAACCGCGACGCTGTTGCTTGTGAAGTTTCTTATCTCGAAACCGCCTGACTTATGTATTTGTGTGATATTTCTTACCATTTCGATGGCCGTCGCTTCATCCGATAAACTATCTATGTAGTCGTCCATGTAGTGAGAGTTTCGGATGGCGTCTACCGCTGCTGGATACGTGGAAGAATACCGCTCAGCATTTTTATTTTTAATAAATTGAGCGATAAACGGCGAGCAGTTAGCTCCAAAAATAAGTGATGTCATTACATACGTTTTAATTTCTTCAGTCGGGTCGTTTCTCCATAAAAACTTCAAAGCCTGCTGATCTTCCTGTTTAATTTTAATTCTTAAAAACATATCTCTAATGTCACCTGTTACTGCAATATTGTTTTCCCTAAAGCGCAGCATAATACCAAATAGTGATGACAATAGATCCGGTCCTGTTAATAAATAATCATTTAAACAATTACCATTTACCTTACTAGCAGCATCGAATACCAAACGAAGCTTCTTGTTGGGGTTATCAACCCCGAAGTGAGACAAATACCATGACCTTGGGGACGGCTGAATGACACCTGTTAATTCTTTTGCATAAGAATTATCCAATAAATGATTAACCCTTTCCCTGTACCTTACCGCGAAACCCAAATCTTTACACATTTTCTTTTCAATTCCTTTATATCTCACAAGCGCTCCAGCGTAGGAGTCAGGTAAGTTGGTGATGTCGCTGCGCCATGGAAGACTCACGTGCCACCGGCCGTCCACCAGCTCAGCTGATTCCTCGAGTAGGGCGACCGCGCGAGCCTCGTCCGCGTGCTGACGCGGCTTAGTCATCACACCTAAGGAATCTAAAATAAAAGACCGTCGAACCTCCTCGTGAATCTCCCTCAGCAGGTATGTATCTTCACCAGCACAGCCAGCATCAGCAGCAACAGAAATATGCAAGTTGGTTTCGGCGCTGGATGGTAAGTAGTTCCGGGCCCCATACGGCCCCCTAGGAATAGAAGATTTCCCATGGACGCACCAGCCTAGAGGGGTAAGTGTAGCAGACGGCTCATTCAAATTTCCTATCTTAACCGCTAAAGGTAATAACAAATGATGATTATCTTGACCAATTAAAATTTCGGGTTTCGAATCTACATTATATAAATATTTCTTTATTTCACATAAATGCGAACAACTTAGATCGTTTATAATAGATAATGACTGTAACGGTAAACATAAATTACTAACGCACCTCATCTTTACATTATGCACCTTATTATCTAAACCCTTAAGGTCTACGTTTACATGTGTGTATTTGCAAACAATTTCATTATTGAACGCGCCTCGCACGCGCATTGTTTCCCGCCGGCCGTGTAGCCCGACGCGGGCCGCTAGATTAGAGTCTATAAGTGACACCGACGAACCGTCGTCTAATAACGCCGTGGTTTGCACTGTGCCGTTGGGACCGTGTACAGTTATGGGGACCACTTTTAGGAACACTTTTGGGGAATCACTTGCTTTTATGTGTGTTATACTTTCGGTAACAGGCCTTATCTCGGGCTCACGCGGCACTTGCCCGAGACTAATCACTTCACTTGCACTCGCGACACTGTTGATCGGATAATGAAGTAAGCGGTGATGCTCCCGGCCGCACCCGTCCTCGTCGCACACCGGCGCTCGGCAAGTGTTCCTCTCGTGCTTGGATATGAGACATTTGTAACAGAGCCCATTGTTCTTTACATGCTGCCATCTAACTTTTTTCAGCGCCTTTTGAAATAATCTGCACTCTGTTAATATATGCGTATTTTTCTTGCAAAAACGACATATTTTATTATGTTTGTCGGACTGTATTAAAACTGTATGCGTTCTACTGTGCGCTTCTTGGCTTTTGTTTCTATTGTAATAATTACTGTCATTACGATAATTCAATAAATTACTTGAGGTGGTTGTTGTCTTTAACGCTTCACAGTGTAAAAATTCTGACAATACAACTAACCTTGCCTCACGCCCTTCCTTGATGCGGTCGTAGCTGTAGTCCGTCCATTTTCCAATGAGAACGGAAGGGAGCTTTGAAAGGATGCTGGAGACGATACTGAAGCCCTGAAGATGCTCCTGTCGCCCCACTGCTCGTACAGCTTCGACATAATTTTGAATTTTGATTGAAAATGCGACGATATAATTATAATAATCGTTTGGCAACGGTTGTAACTTCTGTATATCTCGTTGAATTCTTAAAATAATAACCTCTGGGTTACCAAACTGTAACTCTAAAGTGGCCATTATCTTCGACGGTGACGTGGCACTTATGAACAATGATGCCACCGACTCTTTGGCGGCACCACGTAGGCATTTTCGCAGCCTCCATATGTTTTCTTTATCGGTGAATTTACATAAATTTGTTGATTCCTGATAAGCCTGCTTGAACAACAACCATTCCATTGGGTCACCTGAGAATTCTGGAAGATCCCGAGGCGTGCTCATCCGGCTGAGTAGGTTGCTGTTCGCCATGTTGCTGCAGCTTGCGGTGGTGAGGTCCCTAATTGCAGAAGCCAACTGGTGAATCGAATCAGGTGCCGCGGCCGGCAATGGCGGCGGCGCGGCTTGTTGCAGTGGGCCCGTAGTTATACCTTCGTTGGGGGCTCCCTGCCCGTCAGGTGCTTCGATGTGCTGGCTTTCCACCCATTCCTCCACGAGGCTGCGAACAGGCTCCCTGTTAAGTGAGCTGCAGTAAACCTTTTGTTCCTCCTCTTCGTCACTAAGTGCGGCCAAATCCGCTTCCAACGTTTTGTTAATTAAATCTATTTCAATTGCCGCTTTCTTTTTTGCGGCATCTAATAATAGTTGTTTGCGCCGAGCTGACTTCGATGTGCTCGAAGCTTGAGAACCCCGGCTACTTTTTGCCGCCATTGCCACGTGCGACTCGACTGGTATTTTCTTATCTAAATTTATTGCTGGTTCAGATTTTATGCTCCCCACATGTAACCGCAGCAGAGAAGATTTTGCGGCAACCACGTGCCCTTCTTGGCTTGCCGCACCACGTGCTCTCGAACTGCGTGTCCCCTTTGGTGTGCGGAACATGATCCTGCTCGAATGGCCACTAATGTTGGTGGTAAAGTAGAAAATAAAAGGCCAGTCGCGTCGATAAATAAAATGGAGGCTTTAATGCAGATTTGGCGATATAAAGTACAGACAGAAAACTTTAGTTACATACGTGCGCTCAGGAGAGAGGAGGCCGAAGAACTGGACGAGTCACTGCCGCAGCAGTGGCTCGCCGCAGCTTTTACAGATAATGTTCAATTACAAAACAATCGCACAGATTAAAAACAATGATCTAACATAGACAATATTGACTAATGTACATTAAAAAATAATTATTAAAAATATTAATCTTTTTGAATGGCGCGTCGCCAACACTAGATAAACACATTTGTAATGTTACTTTTTATCTCTCACGCTTGAGGCTGATGTGGGTGACAAATTACTTAGATTTATATTATGGTACTTACCGTTATCGTACAAAAAACTTATAACTTTTAAACCTATACATTTTTTGATCGATGAATTTATGGCAAAGTAAAATATTCATGTATTTACCAAAATATATTTTTAAGTTGTAGTGTTGATCAATTCAGTCCATATATGTAATTGTGTTTAGTTACGGTAGATGACGTTGCGTACTATCATAAATGCTACATACGTATATACCTAGTTATTTTGTAAATCTTAAATATACGGAATCAGAGTCCTATTATAATACTCATAGTGATATTTTGCAAGGGCGGAACCTGTAGAGGGGTTATGTATTATGTATATGGTATATGCATTAAATTTCCATTTGTTTAATGCGGAAAGTATGTTTATAATGTCGCATATTAAATCTTAACTACAGTGAAAGGGGAATATATTAAATGAGTTTGTCGTTTAATGACCGTGATTTTACGGTTACATAATGCTTTTAATATTATTTAAGTCATTCACCCAAATTTTTCTCGCGAAAACATTTATTCATTTCAATACTGAATAATACGTTATCTATGTATGTTATGTAATAATGTTAATGATCAGGAATTTACAAGACACCTAAAATAAAGGACATAAATAATTTTATCTCTTTATAAGTACTATAAATTCGTGGGTACTTATGTCTTTTGATACAATGTTAAAAAAAGTTAAAATAACCCAGAAAACCTAAGCTAATTTTAATTGAACTATTTAAATGTACCTTGAATTCTGCTTTCCACAGCAACTTCTATTAAAACCTATATAAGTTCTACTGAAACAGTGAGTACCAAACGCGGTTGAAAGTTGAAACATCTCGAACATTCGAAATCGGAAGTCCGAGAAGGAATCGAAAGCATTGCTTTATATATTGCAGCCGTAACGAGTTAGACGGTTGTATTTCGATCATTAATAAGGTCCAACTCTGGTGCGCATTCTTGGTTACTAGCTTATACTGCTCTGATAGCAAATGATTTAGTAAAGTTGGGTAGAGAAGCTAACTGCATAGGAGATCTTATAGAACATAAATCAAAGTAATTTCAGAATAAGGGAAGGAAAATATTCATGTGAATAGTTTGTGATTGATTAAAAAATTAAGAAGTTTAAAGAATTAATTAACATCATATAGAGATGACTTAATTTGCTGAAGAATACTTATCCTTGTAGATGTCATCAACTTAAGAGCTTTTCTATTTAGGTAATACGCTTTGTCTTTGAAGTAACTTAAACTTTTTCTTTTAAATGGAAATTATATCCAGAAAAATACAGTTATCTTGATTTTATTTCAGGCACATTAATTGACGGTTATTTCATTCGGCGAGCAACTAAACACATTGTAAATCGACCTTAACTTCGAGAAGGTTGCAACTTCATTGCCTTTCGAGTGTACCATTTCTCTTTAACTCGATCGCGAAGTTTGTTTGCTATTTCCAAAAGGTCCTAAATCTCTAAGAGAATGGTAAAAGTTAAGGCGATATAGAATTAGGAGATGTATCACGATCTAATCGGACGTTGTAAGAAAGATGAGGAACATTAGTTCGAGTGGATCGTGATTGGAATCTTTGATTGGACTCCAGAGAAGACTTGGGCAAAAAGAGTAAAATATCGCATGTATTAAAGTCATAAGCGATTTCAACTGAATTTATTTATTTGAGTATAAATTATCCTTGTAGTTCTTGCCTCTTGGGCAGTGGGTACTTTATGTTCTTTATTTTATAACAGTGATATCTTACTATAGTTGTATCAAACAAAAATGTTATTTTATCACTAGTCTCTGTAATAATAGAGCTAAACTGTAGTGCTTAATATCATCGTAAATTATCTTGTTACTGACACTTAATCCGATAATCTCTTCCAATTAATAGGTAATCTATTGGACTCGACATGGATTTCAGGTTTCGAGTACTTAAAAGGTATCTCATTAGAGAAGCACGATCATTACAGATTCCTGCCACACGATTACTCGTAATAAAAGGAATTGCAATTCCGCAGTTCGCACTCCGCATTTACATAGTGATTCGACGTGATTTACATCGAGACATTACCGTTATCGATGGCGGAATATCGATTTCGATCACTAATTGAAATCGATGTTTTATAGTTCGGCGAGGTAAAATGTAACTTGCTTTAAAAGTTTTTGAATGAAAGTGCAATGTTGAAACGCTTTTATTACCGTAATAATTGATAGTTTTGAAACAATTTTATCAAGCATTGAAACCGTTTTTTAAGTAAAATAACATCTATTTTATGTTAAGCCTCCTGAAAAAAAAAAAACAAAAAAAGTATTAAAGATAATATACTTAAGTATCTCAGCTAGCAGCTTCTAGCAGCTAGATAATTAGTATAATAAAATACATAATATAATGTATCCAATGACATCAAAACCTTTGTTATGACATGCTAATCCAATGATTGTTATATACCAAGGATCGATGATGTTCAGCAGTTACATAATATTTACTCTAAAAGACCTAGGTAATCTAGTTGCATTTCAATGATTGTTGTTGTAACTCAATGCATGAATATGTTGAACACGACAGTACTGTCAATGGTAAACACATGACAAACACATTAGCAATTATGTCAACATTGTACATTGATAGCTTGACGTTGGTCAGCGGAGTTTGCGTTTCATCCGACATTTGGTTGAATTTAATTCGAATTTGGTATTGTATATGCATTAATAATATTAATTTCATTTCATGTTTGTACGGCAGATGTTTGTCGAATCGGGTAGTAGAAATTTATGTGTGTTTTATCGAAATGAATTATTCGTCAAGTTATTTAGATAGCTCTCCATAAATGAGCGTAATTACTAATCGTGTAGGTAGTTTGGTCCTACCTAATTAATTGTATAGTCAGTGTTTTAAGTTATCTCTTCTTTGTTTATTTCTTCTCTCAGTTTAAAACGGAAACTTTACCTTAACCCTACCTTCATTACTGTTTTTTCCAATTGGTCTTCTTTATTTCTTCCTATGATATTATATTACAGTATTTAACCACAGTTTCGTGATACAGATTAATTATTTCCAGTACAACATAAAATATTGGTTAAAAAATCTTATCTAGAGCTATAGTAACCATATTCCATTGTCCGTACCCAACGTCCAGTCTTTATTTTGCAATGAACTATAGTTTTCCACAGATTATCAAGGGTTGGCCAGAATTGAGAATTAATTACGAGAAAAACATTGGCTGGATTTTGCGGGCTTAATGTAATTAAAAACGGTCCCGTTTTTGTAAGGTATTATTTTGGGATCGGCGTTAATTTTGGGCACCGAATCGCACTAATTTATTTAAAGGGGCCATCCCACAAATACGAGAATTATGTCCAGCCTAACTTTCCAGAAGAATAACTTTGTAGTGTTATTCTCTCACAGGTAGGAGGGCAAAGGTAGGCGTGCGTTGGTACGATATTTAGAGACCTGAATGTTGTAATTTTCATTAATAGAGCATAAGTTAGAAAAAATCTTAAATCACTTTGTTAAAAATCGTTTTGAGTAAAATCAAAAAAGAAAATTTTTATAAATAATTATCATAATTAACCTAGAATTAACCTACTAACGATTTAAAACTTACTTTACTTTTAAGCTCTACCTTACTTTTACCTGACCCATAAGTTTGAATAAATAATTAGAGCGTTCAAGACATTAAGCTAGAACTATATGTTAGAATACTACGCTAGTCCACCTATCAGTCCCATAGTAATATAGGGCGTATAAAGCATGCATAATTAACCATGTGTAATTCGATTAGATACCCGAAGCAGCGGAGTGTTCACGACGCCGTCCTTTTAAATCTCCCTTTATCAAAGCCAGTGGCTGTGAAAAATAATGTTTTGTTTTCCTTTTGGCAAAGTCATATGAGAATATAGTTCTCTTTGAAATATTTTTTGTGCGCTCATTCGATATGCAAGGAACAGTCGAAAGGTTTTGTATCTGAGTGTAAATCTTCATATGTTTGGAGCTCTACTTATAAAATGATCTGATTGTTTTGAATTTACTTCATTGCTATTTTGTCTGTTTCTACATATACATACTGAAATATACTACTGATGAAAATACTGATGAGATACATATAGATTAGGTTTTTCAATTTAAATACGGTTGAGATTTATACTTGCGATTTACAAGTCTTTAAAAACGATAAGGATTTATTCATTTGAATATCAAAACATTTATGATAATTTGTTAAAATATTGCACCATGTAATTTACGTACGCACGTCACAAACAGCCCAGATTCTCTCTCAAAGCTCTCCTTTAACGTATTTATCCGTTATATTAGCTGACGTGTAAAGTTAAATTGCTTCTTTTGTATGCTGTTCCACTCAGTATTGTATTAAAATATACAAAATGTTCCCCTACTTCCCTACACCTGTCAGAACAACACAGAAGTGGGTCAATAACGTAATATTCAACAAACAATCGAACTCAATATGAGTTTCATGCAATATGCGAGCTTGTTATTAAAACTCATATCGTATTCATTGGTTTACTTATAATGACTTTATATTACGAAATCGATGTACCAGCGAGGGAAAAGTTATTTATTGTTGTCGAATAAGGTATTTACGTATTTTGGAAACGTGTTCAAAAATTGATTCAATTTAATCAATGCGAGGTGAGGTGTTTTAAAGTTCTCTTATAAATAAATGAAATTTAAAATGGAAACTTATAAACCCGTAAGAGAAACCCGAGAAGAGAGAGAGAGCAAAAAAATTCGCACTGAAATGAAATAACACCGGCATAATAAACACTCCATTCAAACAATGCTTAATCAAATTTACCAATATCGAACTTTATTCCTTTTCCAGGTGCGCCATTTTGTTCTTTACATAGTCGTTTATTAAATTTAACTTAATGTCAGCTTTGCACGTAAAGCTATAAAATTGCTCGTTCGTCTCGATTAAAAGTTTACGTAGCTGTAAAGGACGTTACAAAATTAATTAGGAGCTCGGTTCACGCGCGCCGTAAATCTACGCAAAGGAATTTGTTTCAAGATTAAAATCGTAAAAGACGACAGCTAGACTTTAACGCCTTCATCTTCTTGGCTTATGAGGTATAATATCAGTATATTTCAGAAAATTAGTGCTGCGTAAGATCTGCTTGAGAATATTATATGACTGCTCAATTTGTTTCGAGATTGAACTTGAAGAGTTTAGTCTCTGTGCTTAATGGATCACTTTATACTATTTAAAGTAAATTAGATACTTTACATTACATAGATCTTTATATACCTTTACTCTCGTCAAGGACAATTCTCTTCCGTAAATTGAAATTAGGCATTTGTTCCTCTCTGCTAGCTACAGTTCTGTAATTAATAATACTATTTATTTTTATATATTAAAACACATATTAAAGACCACATTAAAATAATACCATTCTATAAAGACGATTTGTAAAGACGGCGTGTAAGTACTTACTTAAATGCCTCCTAACCACTAGTTGGAACATGGAACTCATTTAGCTACGATCTTAAATCTGAAATAGCTACCATTGTTATTAGGTACTCGAAGAAAATTCTTTCTCACGCCTTGAACCGCTTTTCATTGGATAAATTGTTAACTACAAAAGAGGTAGTTTAATAAAAGTAGGTCTTATAATTATGTGCTATTGTGCTGAAACCTTTGTAATGCAGTTGAATGGTTTTTAATATTTGTGACTGAAAAAGTCCTTAACCATAAAATATTTCATAATAAATTGTTATTATAAATAATCGGAAATTGTATTGGCAACTTCGTATTCCCAAATATCTTTGTATTGATCATATTTTTCAAGGAAATGGGAACAACATTTAAATGTCTGAGTGGTTGTCTGTTCTGTATTATTTTCTGTTTAATCAACAGAGCTCCCGTACAATTAAATCGTCGATTGTTGATTCTTGAACCCGAATTTGTAATTCAAATAAATATTTAGCCGCTCTCGTTTGTTTTGTCCAATCTTTTTGTTTTCTGATTCCTAATGGGTCGATGATATCACTTTGTAAAATAAAATCTGATGGAGATGAAATTGTTCATCACACATTAGACCAATTTCCGTAATAAATTATTAAACAATAGTAAATACAGCAAAACTCCGTATAGAAAATACTCATTGAATATTTTAAAAATTGTGATAAGTATGGCATTAGAGGCATGCATTAAAAAAAAAACTTGAAATTGATAATGGTTTCCATAATCAATCATAATCAAATTACACTTTAAAAATAATTTATGGGAGGCCTGATAAAAAGGATCATAATAAATACATTTACGAAGAAAAGGCTAATACTTTATTTTTATGAGGGCGACGTATTTTTCATAAAATTTATTGGAAAATTCCAATAAAGTAATTTTGTCAATGTGCTTAGACGATTATATTTCACCATCTTTCTTAATTATTTAAGAGCTTTACCTCACAAATTTATATGTAGTTATGTAAGTTTTCGGAACGTCAGGAGGAACTATTTTTCTAACGATGTAGACCTTCTCTGAATGCATGGTAATTTCTTCAGTGTGAGAGCAATGTGCGATCTTCAACGTGTTTTATAATCCCAGTCATATTAAATTCAAAAGATGGCTATTAGGATGATGCTCTTTCACTAAAACTTTCCTGCTTAAACTGGATAATCATCTTTTCATCGTCATCATTAGCCCGTACTTGTTCACACATAGATACTGATAATCCTTAAGTAACTCTGTCTGTCTGTCCCTTTTTCACGCCTCAACTATAGAACCGACTTGAATGAAATTTGGTTGGGTTATTTTTTTAGGTCAACCACATATCGATTGTTTAGAGCTTTTTAACTGATTTAATTTATGAAGATATATATTAGATAATATGTAGGACAATATTATTTATTTTCTTATGCACACAATAACTAGCTCATGGTCTAAACTCTAAACTATAGAAAGATTTCTTACTTTGACATTATGAATTAATTAGTAAGTCGGCCTCAATTCACTTCAACTTTTATTCGACTTTAGTTTGTTCTCAATCGACTTTCAGCGAAGTGTAAGGCACGATGAAGAGAAATTAATTAAAGCGAAACTTGATTTATTTATAACTTGAGAACTTGATCGTTTTTATTAGGTACCTTTTGAAAAGTATAATTTACTCAAATTATATAGAAAATAGGTGAAATTACGTGTCTAAATAATGTTACTTAATTATAGAATATATTAAATATTTACGAACTGTTGCAACCCACAGTATTTTTAGTTTGGAATATTATTATTAAATAATTCGTAATAATCATTTAATTCCAGCTGTCAAGCTGGATAAATGTAGTGTAGGTTTACTTTTATTTGGGTTTAGCTTTCAATCATGTTCATTATTCAATATTCATGTCTCTTTGTCTAAAACGTCTAATTAATTTCAGAAATATTATAAGAAGCAATGAAATAAATTTAAGTTGAGTCGAAGATTGGACACCCATTTTGGACATTTTCATCTTATTTGAGTATATCAGTGTGTTTAAAAAATTAGTCTTTCCAATACATTAAGATAATGAAAAAGGTGCTTATTTTATACGTATCTTCCATTGTTAGTGTATTATCTTTGTTTCATATTTTTCATGTGACCGACAGAGTTATTTACTCTTCCATACACGGATTTTATAATAAGATTTATGATAGCGGGAGACGTCTATATTTTCCAAGCAAGATTAGCCCGGTCAACCCTGTTACACTGCGCGAAAGTTATTTACGGTCTAAGTATAATATTTATAGAAATGAGAACACGTTTCAGCTGTATGGGGCGTCATAAACGATTCATTACGAGCCAGCGACTACGTTAACACAGCCTGTTTATTGTACTATGAATTATTTATACGCTTTATTAAATATGCCACGTTATGACAGGTTTTCAGTCGTCGATAGTACAGGCTTTCGGTTGGAAAATCAATACTCGTTTACATTAAGGTATTGTTTCGTTAGGACGTGCAACGAATAATGGAGGTAATTCGGAAATGTACACAGCCAGCCTTGTAAATCGTACTGTCACAAAATAAAGTGAACTAACTGTTGAACGAGACGAACGTTATATCTCTGTGTGATGGTTTTTCACAAGCCAATTAATACATTTTTATGATTAAATGTTTCATAAATTATAGAGAAATACAAATGGTATGAATTATTACTCGAAAATTACATTGTAGTTTACTCCTTCGACACACTGCGACACTCATTCAAGATGTGTAATTTTTTTTAAGAAAGTACGCTAAGTAAGATAACTGTGCGGATCTTAGTAGAAGTTTAAATTTCAAGTGATTTGGGCTCGTTATGATTCATATTTATACCTACGTAGTATTTTCGTATATATATTGATAATAGACATTTAAGTAAGTAATATTTTCAAGGATTGTTTTATTTATAATTTGATTTGTAAATAGATTAAATAAATATTGAAAAAAAAAAACACAATATTTTATACAATATCATAGGAAAAAGGCGAAAACAAAAGGCTTTCCATGCGATATGC
>CAJQZN010042143.1:11658-24035 GCA_907164685.1 Colias eurytheme | reverse complement strand
ATCTCTATTTTACCAACATTAAGTAAGGTATTCGAGAAGTTAATATTTAACCAATTGAGTAGTCATTTTGCAAATAATAATTTACTGCACACCAAACAGTTTGGTTTCACAAAGGGGCGCTCAACCACAGATGCTGGAGTTGCACTTCTAACACATATATATAAGGCATGGGAAAACTCAAAAAATGCTCTAGGGATATTTTGTGACCTCTCCAAGGCATTTGACTGCGTTGAACATTGTACTTTGTTACGTAAACTTAATCACTATGGAATTAAAGGAAAAGCCCAGAACCTCATAGCGTCATACCTGCATGATAGGATACAGACTGTAGTTGTTAATGGAGAACGTTCTAGCGGTGCGTCAATTAACATTGGTGTTCCACAGGGGTCAATTTTAGGTCCCTTCTTGTTCTTGGTATATATCAATGATCTTCCCTATTATTTGCAGGATAGGTGTGAAATAGTTCTGTTTGCAGATGATACCTCATTAATTTTTAATGTGGATAGGCATGACCCAAATGTTGATGAAGTGAACAGTGCTCTTTTACACATATCTGAATGGTTTACTGCCAATAATTTATTATTAAATGCCAAAAAAACCACTTGTGTTGAATTTTTACTTCCTAATGTAAAAAAGTTGAACAGAGATATTACCTTGAACGGGGAGGTATTGCATCCTACTGAGTCTACTGTATTTCTAGGGTTAACATTGGACGAGAAACTACAGTGGGGAGCCCATGTCAACACCGCTGCAGGTAAGCTCAGTTCTGCTGCATATGCAGTCCGAAAAATAAGGCATCTCACCGATGAAGATACGGCCAGATTGGTTTATTTCAGCTACTTTCATAGCATTATGTCCTATGGAATTCTACTGTGGGGCAGGGCTGCAGATATAGAAACTATATTTATCTTACAGAAAAGAGCCATTCGCTCTATATATAATTTACGTGCTCGGGACTCACTAAGAGATCATTTTAAGAATACTGGTATCCTTACTGTACCATCACAGTATATATTTAATAATATTTTGCATGTACACAAAAGCTCTGACTTACACACAAGAGTAGGAGATAGACACGATTATGGCACAAGGAACAAGAATAGAATTGAAATGCCATTTTTCCGATTAGCTAAAGTTAAAAATTCATTTATGGGTCAAGGTATACGCTTATACAATAGAATTCCTCATAATATTAAAGAGTTTAGTAGTACTAAATTTAAAACTTACATAAAAAATGTACTAGTTCAGAGAGCGTACTACAGTATTCAGGAATATATGGACGATAAAGACCCATGGAGGGTTGTCGCGTAAAAACCACAGGACAGTTCTTTGGCATATTATGTAGTTAGGTAGATATAAGTTACATATTATGTAAATTTATTGACATTATTTAAAAGAGCAACTATGGAGTTTCTTGCCGATTCTTCTCCATAGATACTGCTTTCCGAATCGGTGGTAAATGTTAAAATACTATGTAATGACGATTCGAAAGTGCTACTAAATAGTAGTCTAATTGAATAAATGAATGTTTGAGTTTGAGTTTGAGTTTGAGTTTGAACAGGAACAGGAAATATACGATTTTTTAAAACGTGTGGGGGGTGAAGTAAATAAAACAATCAGTAACTATTGAACTTTCCATATATTTATTTAATTAAAAAAAAACAGTAACTATTAACGATAATAATCACTAAATTACTTATTTACAGTAGAGCCTTCCTCTGTGTCTAGTTAAAAATTACATATAATATCTACTGAAACAAATTCAATTTAAAAACAAAAAAAACTTACTATTATCGATATGTCAAATATACATTTAAATTATTAACATTAGATTATTATGTCATATTTACACACAAAATACTAACTAAATATTATATTGAAAACAATAATAAAGTATCATGTTTTGTACACTAAAAAGAGAATTTTATAATTTATTTTTCTTTTATTTTTTACACTTTAAATCACGCATAATATTATGGTAAACATTTGTTGAGCAACAGTTGATCAATGTTGCCAGAAACTTTCATCTACAACCTGCAGTATTGCCAGCAACATGTTGATAAAAATTCCGCAACAAGATTCAACTTTGTTGCTGAACGAATGTTTACTATAAATGCGATGCTAAATTATTGTTTTCCGTGTATTTTTTATTCTTTATCATGTAACTAAATACAAAACGCAATATCCATATTCGGGTTCATTTTAAAGTAGAGTAAATTATATTTTACTCCTTTATGTTATTAATTTTTCTTTAATATCGGAAACAAATATTATTAATATATATTTTATTAAACAATTTAAATTATTTTCGTCAAATTATTTTCGCAACTTAAAATTCTATATGTATAGGATTTTTTTAAAACGGCGTTTAAAAAAATAATGTACTGTTACATACTAAAAAAGCGGACCAATCCATTTAAAAATAACAAAACAATAAAACATAATATTAAATGGCTTCTATATCATATTATATCACATGGGAATGCCATTCAAAGACTAAAAACTAAATTTATTATATTATTTATTTGTTATTGTTCCATAAATAATATAAAATCACTGGATTATAGGAATGCTCATTTGTTACGTTTGGAGCAATTTTTATTGACGTGACAACGTCTTATAATTCGATAGAGCCCGCTGCACGCACGAAAAAACATGACACATGCGGCGTTACCTCGCTCTGAGGCGTTCCGTAAGGCTTGAAGTGCGAGCGAGAGCGCAGAACGAGCAACCAAGAAGCACAATCGGCCTTAAGACGTTGTCAAGTTCAACTATCGTCAGTAAACCGACTTTACAGACAACCAATTTTTTTTTTATTAAATATAGTCATAGATAATATACAAATTTCGTTAAGTTTAATAAATATTATGAAGTAATGTTGAAAAGTGCGTTAATTTGAGTTAAACTGTAACTATCATTCTGTTTTTTTTGCACAATCTTTTTAAGGTTCTTTTCAATAAAGGTACTTTAAAAAAATGCAGTCAAATGATTAAACATTTACGTAAAGAGAATATTAATTTTAATATAGAAGTAAGAATCGATAAACATTGTTAATATAATTATAGATTCTTAGTCATTTTACTTAATTTTCTTGCTTTACTTCAGTCAAGTTTGTGCATGAATTATGATATTATGTACCTATATCGTTATTTATTTTATATTTTTGTCAATCTTCAGAGCTTGCAATTCTTCCAGCGGAGTTTCTGGGTTCCAATGACGTCATCACCTGGAAACAAAATAAATAAAATAATTTTAAGTTACTACATTTTTAAAAATTTAGTTTGTCCACTTACGAAGTAGATAATTAATTTGATTATAATGTAATTCTTTATTTTCTGTATATCAAATATGTAAGTTATATTGGAATACAGATGATATCGATCTTATTGAAGTGAAACTTTTTCAGGCGCGTCATGGAAATACCGTCACATCATGGAGTAAGGCGACGATTTTGGTATCTTTGAATCTTACCAAAGAAGTCACTTCTGACACGCATGCTCCGCACACACGCTCTTTTTTAGTCGTTCTATTCTATTCTATTTTACCAACCAATTTAACTCAATATGACTGTATTTTTTTGTTTGTTATCTCGAGTGATGCTTCTTTTTTATTTGAGAGCTAGTGCCTTCCAGTTGTTCACATTAGTATTTTCTCCAATTCTGACCATTTGAAGACAGTATTGTTATATCTTATATATAAAATTCTCGTGTCACAATGTTAGACTGCATACTCTTCCGAAACGGGTGGACCGATTCTCATGAAATTTTCTGTGCATATCGGGTAAGTCTGAGAATCGGCCAACATCCATTTTTCATATGTACCACGGGCGAAGCCGGGGCGGACCGCTAGTTGTGTAAAATAATTTTATTGTACCATTTGACCATTTGTGGTTTAGTCTGTTATTTATATTAATTTTTTGACGTGATAACGTTTTTAAAATCGTTTTAGTCGGGTGACATGTTCAGAAACTTGTGTCACACCAAAACCTCACGAGCGCGATCGCAGGTATAACGAGAGAGAGACGGACCGATCTCCCGTCTCATCTCGAGCGCTGCCACCAATAAGACGTTATCACGTAAACATCTCGATCGTAAACCTACTTTACAAACAACCAATTTATTATACCATTAAAACCGCACGGGCATCCAGCAGCCGCTCTGATCGTCGCGGCGGTAGTAGTGCGGCCGGTTGTCCGGGAACACCGTCACCGCGGGGAACGGGTGCTGCTGGATGAACTTCAGCGTTACGCGGATCTGTGGACGAATTAATCAAGAAATTTATAAAAATGTATGCGTTTACTAGAGTACACACGTAAGAAGTGAAACTTCTTTATGACCTTAAAAATGTCACGAGTATGGCGTAACGCAAAAATGTTACACAAAATTTTTGTCCAACCCCGATAAAGAAGTTTCACTTCAAAAATTTATAAAAATCGTACTAATACTATATATACCATATATTCCAATAAAAATGTAAACGCGTAAGTTTGTGAGGATGGATGTTTATTGATCTTTCACGTAAAAACTACTGAACCGATTACAATGAAATTTGTTGTGTAGCTGAAGACTCAGAATAAGATGTAGGCTACTTTTTATCCCGGACCGCCTCCTTGGTACAGTGGTTGACGCGTGAGCGTAGAACCGAGGGGTCCTGGGTTCGATTCCCGGTGGAGACGAAGAAAAAAAAATGTCTCGGTCTGGCAGGACACAGAAGGCTGATCACCTACTTGTCTGTTAAGAAATTCGATCGGTGAAACAGATGTATAATGAATGCATCTGCCCCTTACCCCATTTGGGGACATGGGACTTCACTTCACTTTTTTATCCCGGAAATGTGAACTCACGTTGTGCACAAAGTGCGGCGGCTCCACGCTGGGCGTGGTGCTGAGGTGCTGCAGGATGAACTCGTCGGACTGCTCCAGCCACAGGTCCACGCCCCGCAGCGGGTCGTAGTTGAACGGGCCTATGCGGAGCATGCCCACCGCGTTGTCGTATATGTCCAGCACCTGGATATACACCAGTTAGGTTAACTACACAAGTATTGACACCCAAAAGTAATATGAACCTAATCTTCTTTTTTTTGTATTGTGTGATAGGGAAGCGCTTGACCACGATCTCGCCTGATAGTAAGCTAAGATGTGGCCTATGATGGAGCGCGCTTCCCTCGCGGTTCGGATGAAGAATGTCGATCCTAGATCGAGTTCTAGATCTCCACAATATGGTCCCTTTTCTACCCACGTTTTACGAAATACTGACACCGAAAAGTAATATAAACATAATCTCCACAATATGGTCCCTGTTCTACCCACTTTTTACGAAATACTGACACCGAAAAGTAATATAAACATAATCTCCACAATATGGTCCCTTTTCTACCCACTTTTTACGAAATACTGACACCGAAAAGTAATATAAACATAATCTCCACAATATGGTCCCTTTTCTACCCACTTTTTACGAAATACTGACACCGAAAAGTAATATAAGCATCATCTCCACAATATGGTCCCTTTTCTACCCACTTTTTACGAAGTACTGACACCGAAATGTAATATAACTCAAATCTCCACAATATTGTCCTTTCTACACACTTTTCCACGATACCTGAGCACAATTTGGCCACCGGTGATCGATCTTACGCATTGTAATGGCAGTTCTGGCCCTAGAAGGAATCTTCAGCAGTTATACTCACGCTAACGCCGGTCATTAACTGCGAAGCTGTTGCCCACAATACCACTCTAGTACACTTATTACCGGCCACAGATTGGTAATATAACCCTGAATGAAGGACAATTTTGTCCCTTTTCGTTGTTTTACAGAATATTCTTTGGTGAATGTGCCGAGGAGTTACATAACTTGATACCGGCATCACCTTTTCACCATTGAACAACCAGACGCCGAGCAGATTTCCATCCTTATGTTGTAGACATCCCTAAAATTCGCACAAAGCGATTCACGTCATCATTTCTCTTGCGAACATCTAAGGACTGGAACTCTCTACCGAGTACAGTTTTTCCACCTTCTTACAATCTATCCAAATTTAAAGCAAATGTGAATAGGCACCTTCTAGGTAAACATGTTCCAACTTAGGACGCGTTGTCACTTACCATCAGGTGAAACAGCGGCCAAACGTTTACCTATTCATGAATAAAAAAAATAAAAAAAATCCCCTTACCTGTGCACAATTAGGTCCACCAGTGATCGTCCTAGCACATCGCAGAGGCAGTTCTGGTCCCTTATCCGGGAAAGTTGCTGGGAACAGATCACCAGCTCGTATGTCCACACCGACTCCTGTCACTAACGGTGATGGAGTGCCTCCACCGAGCGCTGTGTTTAATTCGCAACAGCAGGCTAGTGTTAGGTCTATCTCTTCGGATTGACGGTGGAATGATACTGGAAAATATAACAGAATATTTATCTATGTGTTCATTTATCTAAGCATCTCCGAAAACAAGACTTATTATAAGCATTTGACGACTCTATGTAATAGATATATTTGTTATTTGATGAGAGATTTTTAATGAACTTTTTTTTTAAGGGAAAGAAACGCGGTTTCGAATCGTGAATGTGATCTATTCTTTAAAAAGATCTCCTTTATATTTGAATGCTGTTAGAGCTAGCGCGCACGAGCAACTTTGTCTCCGCAACTATTTTGTCTCTCCCACCCATGGGCTAGTATGAAAGTGCGCGCACGTAGCGACGCAACTCCCCATACAAATTGATGGGAGAGACAAAATAGTTGCGGAGACAAAGTTGCTCGTGCGCGCTGGCTCTTAGAATAGATATTAAATTGTTATTTCATTGCAAGAATGTCACAATATCAAATAAAAAATTTCAATTTCTCAATATATGCAATTTATAGTCACATAATATTAAAAATACACCCACCACAAAAGCAACACTCACTCATAATATTAGAGAACAGTTCATCAGCGTATCCATGTGGGTCCGTGAAACCACCAATGAGCTGCAACTCCAGCCTGCCCTCAGGGTATCCCATCGCTAGTTGCTGGACCCTCGCGACCATGGCTGATGCTGCTTCTGCTGTTCCAGAACCGTCTAGATGCGCTAGGGCTACTGCGCCTGAACCTGGAAGAATAAAACGAGGGGGTAAATAAAGGCATTAGTATTATCACGCATTTTTACGTAGGAACTGTGCGCGTATTTCTCTTTACAAATAAACAAAGAACACACTTTTGCTTAAAACTTAGTAATGAACATAAGGATGATTAAAATTCTTCCAAAATCATCTGCGATTTTCTTCTTTGCTTTTAAAGATATCCTAGTAAGTTGTGGGTAAGAAATGAAATGGTAATTAATCATAGATTTATAATGAAATATGTAGTTATAAATTTACCTGAATGTCTTAGAACTACAATGATACATGATGTGGCGTCATCTGATCCAATGATTGTAACGTTTTCTGAAAGAAGAAAGAAAATATTTTATCACTTCACTAAACAAATCCGACATTCCTGTTACATCTATTTATCCCATTACCTGATCACTGGTCTATACAATAAAATATATTTAAAAAAATTACATAAAGCCATTAGGAGTCGAAACAACACAATCAGTATGTACCTTATAATAATATAAAAACTATTGGGATCGTTAGCATTGCCAGTTTTATTGCTGTAGCTCAATTCAATTTTTACTTTCATTCATCATTCATTTCTTAACACTCACTATCATGCGGAACAACAGCCGCCATCTCCCTCTGCGCGACATATAACAACCCTGGCGGTGCTACCACCCTCGCAGCGGCCGACAACAACTGCGCCGCCGCATCCCTGTACCCGGGGTGCGCCGCGAGCAACGCCCGGACGGACGTCGGACACTCGTCCGCGAGCACGCCGTTCAATACCACCACCATGCTGCTTCTGGAATTAGACATATAAAATAAATTGGATATAATTAAAGGAGATAAAAATCTAACGTTGAACTATTGTAGCACAAATTTTGAGGTATGTTATAAATTATAATAGGTACACATTTTTGTTCTCAGCACATATCAAAACACGCTATGCCACGCTAGTAGGTAATAATTTTAATATCCCTATAAATTTTCACACGTACATTTAGGTTGTTATAAAAATTACAAATCACATATTCAATAACAGAATTAAATCCTTTTCACGGTCTTAAGTAGATATTATATTAGCTACTTGTGTGAATATGTGAATTAAATTATGCCGCTATCATTTTCATAACAAACTTTATCTATCAGGAAACACATGCATGCAAAGTAATCACTTATTATCGAGACTTACAGCGCTGTCGCAGACTCCAAGAAGCTATTAATATTATTGAATAACGTAAAAACACTTTCGCTTCAAAACTGAACAGGCGTGATATATGACAGAATTCCGAACAATACCTGCTTAGGTAAAAAGCAGCACATTGTCTACATTAATATATTCCGACTGGGTCATTGGCGGTGACACCGCTGTATTTACTCGCTGCTTCTGACGTTCTGTACATTTGCATAAATAAAATGGATTCTAAATGTGTTCAATGAAAACGCATTACCATTTTTCATAAATCACTCGCGAGTTTCAATATGTTCCTATAGCCACAGCTATTGCTATGGCAAAAAACGTTTGGTATGCATCTATGATAAGGAGCATTGAAGATGTCGTCTTGAAGGCAAGAAATACATTAACTGATACAATAGAGAAATAATAATAAGATATATGCCAGTCAAATCCAAAAATAAACTGGTATAGTTTCAATTTCAGTTCCATTCAATATAGATTTCTTTATAGTAATTAAATGGTAACCAGATTTAAACCAGTTAGAAAATGCACTCTAAACATTGGAAAATGATTTTCATCTTTCACTAATTACATCATAAATTAAAAATACATTAACGTTACTCACTCTTTTATTTGCAGAAGAAATAAAGCAAACGCAATACAAAACAACTTATTAGCAGACATATCGGTCAACACTGGTACATATCTTCTTTGAAACTAATGTGCGTACTGCGTACTATAAAAGTAAACTACGACAGGTCCGAGATAAAATAATATTGATATTAGCACTAAGACTGGACGTTGTCATTCAACCCAGCATAGCTGGCATGTCCGCGCTATTAAAACTTTTATTTATTCTATTAATAAATAAACGTACGGTGACTTCATGATACTCTGCCAATACTCAATGTGAACTGCGGTTTATAGAGGGTGATAACATGTTTTAATACCTAAAAGATAATCGCTCATATCTTGTACTATGAGGAGTTTCAAATGAAAATTGGTTAGAGTCATACTTGTTTATAGTATCCTTTGGTGTTATCAGTAATCACGTGTGCTCATAAGTCATAGACATAGTACATTGTAGGTACACCCAAATAGCACACTTCAAATTTAAACCGCGCGAATTTATTGGCACGATGTCGGCGCGATTCCAACTGCATATACCTATCCACTCTGTAGGTATATGAAATACTTAACCGGAAGAAGAGAGATTAAATATTGAAAGTAAAACTTATAACCCGCTACTCCAGGCGAAATAAACGCGTTTCCCTTTACTGGATCCACTACATAAGAGCTTTTATAGAGAAGCCAATCTCTAACAAAAAAAATAAACAACGTAAACATCCCATATCTTATTTATGGTTGAGTTTCCAACCGCAGTTAGGAAATAGAGATAGAGATGACAGGAAATAGAGATGACAATTAAACAAATAAATAATGTTTACAATTTATATAATTTAGTTCGGGATCAGAGAACATTGCGCAAAATGTCTAATTGAGAATATAGAGGTCACAAATCACAATATTGTTTATGTAGAATGTTTTATTAACTCTTAACCTCCAAAAATAGTCTGAGTAGTCTACTGTCTGCCTGTCGCGTCGCACGTCATTTTATGGGTGAACTTGGTCTAATAAAATGTGCTATTTCAAATTTGTCTCGAAGTGGATCACACACTAAGAGCCAGCGCGCACGAGCAACTTTGTCTCCGCAACTATTTTGTCTCTCCCATCAATTTGTATGGGGAGTTGCGACGCTACGTGCGCGCACTTTCATACTAGCCCATGGGTGGAGAGACAAAATAGTTTGGAAAATCCAAAAGTGCACGCCTCATAATTTTTTTTTAATAATTATTTATTAATTATTATTTTTGTTTATTTAATAACAATTAAACCACATCGAATCAGACCCTGAAAAATGAAAGGGTTCTATTCCTGAGCATACTCAAGCGTAAGAGAAAAAAAAAGACTCGATTAGTAAAGTATTTCGGTCGCTATCGTGTTAACAAGAAAAAGGATCCGCACATACAGACACACGGACGTCCAAGACAGAACTTTTTTAAACTGTTTTTTAACTAGTTTAAATAACAAAAATGACATCAAAAATATCATGAACGTTAAAAATAGTGTTTTTTCTTAATATGTGTGTGTATGTATTATCTTACAAGTGCAATGTATGATACATAAAGACATTTTAAGTTTGAAAAATCAGATGTTTTGCGCGAAGTGACAGTAGTACCCACCTCAACGCTTCGCTTATGAGGCGTGCAATAGTTGCGGAGACAAAAAAGTTGCGGAGACAAAGTTGCTCGTGCGCGCACTGTCTTACAAAATGATAACAAACTTTTACAAAGAAAACTATAAATTTTTTGTGGAAAGTCTAGTGGCTAGTCTTTCCAAGAATTCTCTGTATTACGAATTATTATAGAAAAGATAGACCTACGTCTAGAGAAAAAAAAATATTTGCTTTTCAAATTTATAGTTCACAATGATTTCAAGAATTTAGAGTATTCTAAGAAATCTGTTATCAGTATTCATAATAACTGACGAGGTAACCGCGCTATTTTTAATTTATATATCAATAGTAATTTATCTCTCCACGTTTTCAGGCAACGTATTTAAAACATCATGTATACGAATAGTATTTTTTATATATTTCATATAATTGAATAAGGAATAATGTAAAGAATAATGAGCTAGGTATTACAATAACGTTTAAAGAATTAAAATATTCCAATAGAAATTAGACTAAATACCACCTACTTTCCAGTTAACTTTCATAATAATATGGACAACGTATGAAATAAGAATAAATAAATACATAATGCGCAAATTAAAAATTATTATGAAGAACTTGATGTTCAAAGTTAAATCGTATTTCTTTAAATTAATATGATTATTTTTCCGACCCAAATATCGACCAATAGAATTGCACCATTCGACGTCACGTGGTACAACCTACATGGTATTATACTGATAATTTTTTGAAAATTTTCTCTGGTCGTTGACGTCAAACTGACAGGTTGAATTCAATTGTGAAATTATTGGCCGACATTTGAGACGGAAAAATAATCCCCCGAATACCACACGAGCTTCAAAATTATCTGGCATTTCCCTCAAGGTTCCCTGTAAACAAATAAATTCGTCAAGTTTTTCAGGAAAAATCACTCGCGCTTCGCGCTCGTGATTTTTTAACCTTGACTAAAAACTTGACTCCTTCATTTGTTTGCAACGAACCTATCGGAAAATACCCGATAATTTTGAAGCTCTTGTGGTATTATAAGTGACAATTGACAACTAATTATAATAGAAAATATAATCTATAACTATAATTTTTGTGTAAAAGTAAACTCATATATTGTTTTTCACTTGAAAGTTGAAACACATGAGAATGTAGTCACGCTCCATATTGAATCATAAGAATCAAAGTTGAAGTAAATTTGAGTTTGAATAATTCAATTAATTCGGTAAGTGGTAACTCGATTAGATAGTCAATTTTGAGTAATGTGAGTAACACTGTATTCCGGCCTAATTTGAGCTTAGTTTAGTTTACTACAAAATTATTTACGATATGGCCTAACCACCTGGTTGGTCTATCCTAATCAGGTATCTACATTAATAGATCAACAAAATAATTAATATAGCCTTAGGTACAATATCATAATTTACTACCTATCCACTTGAAGAAGGGAATTCCCAATTTCTTCTTGTATATTAAAACTCTTTTATTAGCCTTATTTATTTTTAGCGCACACTTAATCCGGCTGCAAGAAGTCCTAAGTCTACAAGAATAACCGCTCATACCTAAACAATACCAGCACGCCACAGGTACAAAATCATCCATTTCATGATTAATGATACAAAATACAGTCTACGAAATTGAGACGCGATATCGCTCAACCGAAAAAAATCCACATTCATCTTGTGATATAGTCGAACGATTTAACTTCGATTAAATTACCATTGAAGGGTCAACTGCCACAATGGGCCAATTACAAATCGAATTCAAACTATCGCCTTCATCAATCACTTGATACGAAATCAGATGCTATCTTAATTATCTTATTAGTGGCCGAGTTGTTATTGTTTGCGTTTTTATAGTAATTATAGATATCACTAA
>CAJQZN010042143.1:0-11648 GCA_907164685.1 Colias eurytheme | reverse complement strand
TATCTGATAGCCGGGTCGGGCGAACATTCCCATATTTTCCCTAAGGGCATTAGGATATGAATTCGTGACATCGCACCAGAACACGGGCCGACCCATTATGGAGTGCAGCCAATAGAACTGTCCGACCACTTATTAATGACCACGAGACAATGATGCTAATGCTATTAATGCTATTAAGTGCTCCTCGCTCACATTTGCCAGCGCTCAGCTTAAATAGCTGCTCGATTGCATATGCTCAGTATTAACGACGTTCAGTGCATGTTTATGTCGTATATGGAATATATAATTTATCCGCAGTAAACGCGTAATGACTTGGCAGTTTTATGACGTAAATTATTTAGTATTAACAAATGTCAAGAGCGCTAACTGTAAAGTTAATGAGCGATTTCGTGAGCGATTACAACTCTAATTCTGTGACATAACGATCGATTAGAGTATTTATGTCCTCTCTAGCGGATCCGTGATCCGTCCATAGGTTATATTGTTCCCACGGTATATTAATGACTAGGCAAAAGTTTAGCAGAAACGCGCCTTTTATGTTCGATCCGCTATTATCCGGCTCATTTGCGGCGAAAGACAAACGGCGGATCGGAGGCGAGCACAAATTTCGCCGATATAATCGTCCCGGTAAGACAATGGTTATCGTTGGAGCGATACCGCCACAGATAGTGAGCCTCGATGTCTGATGGATGCGGCACGCTCGCGAGATACCATCTCCATCGTGACGCCGGAGCCCGGACGCCGCCCCAGCCTCGTGTGCACCAATTATTATTATTCAATATCTATGCACTCGACCGATACGACTTCTAGTTCGTATTTGCCTCAAATTTGACTTGATTTAATTATCTACGATCGGGCACACGATACAACCGTAATTGAATTATAGTTCGGTCGATTTATTACTGAATAGATAGCTCACGGAGATAAAAGGACCATCGAATGTTGATCGATAAATGCAGTAGTTATCTAAGAAACACAGAAGTTGAATGGGGGTTCTGTTATCTAACCGTCCGTTATTCGGGTCAACGTTTGATACATTTCCGATGTATTTCGTTATCGGTATTAGAAATATGAACTGTTTCCTTTAATTAGCTTCCAACTATAATATTGCAAAACTAATGAATGAAGTTGTTGGCGCCTCGCAAACTTATAACTATCATAAACCGATGACCTCATAAGGAGCTAGTAAACATAGTATTCAATTAAGCGATGGAAGATTTCTAAATAACTCACATTTAATCGGTGGAGCTGTTGATGGGAAGATCATTCAGGTCGCTGAGCCACCTGTAACAAAAAACGGTATATTAATGTGATAATAATAAGTGTGGTGTAGTGTAGCCTCGTATGGTACCGTGCAAAAAGTTGTGAGCAGTAGCTCGCATGTCGCGTTCCGCAGGTGGCATGCGTGCTGCGCGGGGACAGAGATGTGAAGATTATCCGTGTTATCGGCTACCGAGATCTCGCACGATTCCTACGTTTCATTACGTATTATCCTCCTCGCGCAGTTTTAAAGAACTGCAATAATACGGCCACGATAAATGAGACATGCCCTCATCCCGAACATAATGTGAACAGCGGTAATGCTAATTCAATAGCGTAATATCTCGGTATCTCGATGTAGCCCGCGGTCGATCCGAACGATAGTCTACGATTCTGCCGATATGGTTTTATTCGTGATTTATTTCGGCCGCTCCCATATAAGCAGTGTACGGTAACAATGGCCTGCAACTTGGATTTACGACAATCGATTTGGTAGCGATAAAAGATCTAACTAAGATCCTGAAAATAATGTGCACGCTAATCGTTATTTTATATCGATAATTTTAGATGAATAATGCATATTACATTTAATCAGGATTGAATATTATTGATTACGTCGATAGCAACTGGTGACATAGAAACTGATATACTTACCTACCTAGTTCCATCTTTTTCTTTATGTTAAACTACTCATAAGTTAAAATATAAAAAACATATAATACCTGAGGAATAAACCATTAGTTAATTATTATGCTTTCGTCTATCAAAACACAATTATAATTTTGATTACATCTTGCATTTAGGAACAGTTAATTATACTCATGTATAGAAAGTTTTAATTTATTTAGAGAGTAAAGTCGATTCTTGTTTTATTCGAGCTTTTATGAATCATTAAACATAATAAATTAACATTATAATTTTAACTAAAAGCGTTTGAAAATAAAATTTCAATTAAATATAAAATATATTGCATTTTATCAATATTTACCAGAATCATTATTTATTGATAACATGAATACACACCTAATTTTTGCTTACACAATGTGAGTAGAATTTAATTTCAACTGACTGTTAATTTGCACTGAACGATTCCACCATGTATCTGTGTAGTATCTGTTTGTGAAATAAATCTCAATGCAACAAACAACAATCGGTCGACAATGTTCATATTTTAGAAAAATACATTCAAAACTGTCAACGACAAAACCCAAATCATAAACTAAATTTAAACTGTGCAATTGATAAGCGTTATCAATGTTTACAATATCTATATCTCGTTTGTATTCGTATAGCAATTTAACCTTCGAAATGATCTGACAGGTTGTTATAAATTTGTTTGTACATTCAGCAGTTCTTCAACAATTTTTCATTGAGCATGTCATGAAATAACGTGTGCCGAGTAAGCTAGAAATGTACCTATCGTACATTGTACAAATATTATAAACGCGAAAGTTTCTAAGCATGTTATGACATATGAAGTATGAACGTCTGTTACTCTTTCACGCAAAATCAGCTGATCGGACCTATAGGAAATTGGGTATACATAATATGCTATATAGTCTGAATTAGCAAATAGGCTACATTTTACTCAGGTAGATCGGACCTGTATCACATTTATATTAGCACATAGTCACATAAATAAGCACATAGTCAACCTTTTACGCAGGCACCTACCATGCGAGTGAAGCAGCAGTCTCTAGCGAGTATGTATAATCTTGGAGAGCGTACGTGTAGTGTTATCACGATAAGATCCCTGATAGCCACTGACTCATGGTGACAGGAAGTCTGCTTGAGACTGGTCGGCCACACGCGAGTACGATATATCATCAAGTATCAACACTTGGTTGAATTTAACATCAAGTATCAACATTTGGTTGGATTGCATTTGATCTAATCTGAGTAGACGATTGGTAGGGACTTGTCAATCGTAAGCCGTAAGGCACGGGACATATACAAGCGGCGCGGCGCGCATCGGGCGCGCTGCCGGCGTGCATCGGGTGCGCTATTGGCATTTTGTATGAAATAATTTTGGAAAGGCGGCGCAACCTTGGCACAACCGTGGCGTGCCGTCTCGACGCCTGTCCAAAATTCTTTCATACAAAATGTATAAGAAGGACGTGGTGCAAAACAGATTCAAGAGGTGCGCTGATGGCACGCCCGCGCCCGCGCCGCTTGTGTTTGACCCGCGCCTAACGGGGGTAATATTCGAAACAGATGAAAGAACTTATTTATGACTAGTTGTGCCCTGCGGTTTTACCCGCATTGCTCCACTCTTGTTGGTCTTAGCGTGATGATAGCCTTCCTCGATGGGCTATCTAACACCGAAAGAATTTTTCAAATCGGACCAGTAGTTCCTGAGATTAGCCTGTTCAAACAAACAACCAACAAACAAACAAACTCTTCAGCTTTATAATATTAGTATAGATTGAGTCTGACCGTCCGTTGTGCTCTTTTATTGACAGATTGTTTATTTTTATTTGTATCTGACCCTGTGTTGCACAATAAAGAACTTTTGATTTGATTGAGCTGCTGCCATCTCGGCCTAGAGACTATTTTTTTTTACCATCGTTATCCTAATCCAAGCGTATACAAATCCAACAGAGCAAAACATTAAACCAATTTATCAAACTTTTCTTAAATTTGCTCTTGCTTATTTTTATTAGCATTTTTCCATCAGTTTAATTTTTAAAGTGAAACTTTTATTACATCGTCTCAAACTTTTTGGTCTGTGTAGCGCATGTCGCGTGACGGTCGAACCGTACGATAATTATCGTACAAATACGATAATTTTGTGCCTAAGTTTCACTTTTACCGTGGTTTCATAAAACCACACAACATTTTTTATCTGTATATAAATTGTTCAGCGTTTTGGACAGTGAAAGAGCAAGTTCATCATGATAATAATAAGTAATGTTATTAATCATACTTATTAACATTATTTTAATAATAGGAATGACAACATCACCAGATAATAAGATTCTCTGGAATAACAATAATATTATCGTTTCCACTAAGTATAAAGTCATTTTAAAATATAAGATAATCAAAACCAGCATAAACATCATCTATAGATCATTATGAAAACGTGTTTATAATAATTAATTGAATCACTATAATCTTCTTATATATAAAAATGAATCGCAAAATGTGTTGGTAAGCGCATAACTCGAGAACGGCTGAACCGATTTCGATAATTCTTTTTTTATTATATTCCTTGAACTACGAGGATGGTTCTTATGTAGAGAAAACGTAAATACATATTATGTACCACGGGCGAAGCCGGGGCGGACCGCTAGTTATTAATAATTTTATCAAGTATTGACTATTATAATTCAACTTAATGTATCCGAATATAAAAAAGAAAGCAAGTCAACTCATAATTTCCATATTTTATGAGCGCTTTTATATAAATACGAGCAAACAAAAGTGCAATTAGCATAAATTTCTTCACACTGAAGCAACTCATTATATGGCGCCGCCGCTTCCGAATTCTTTAGATATATCGATTCGACGCTAAAACGCCGTTAATCTTCAAATATTTTGTCATTTACAAGCATATGGGATGTTAATTTATTATTATTAAAGACTTAAATATATCGCTATCCGAGACGCTTGTAAATTTCTAGAAAAAGATGCTTTTTATAGAAAGAAAGAAAGAACTTTTTATAGATGTCTATTTGTTGCTTTACAAATGTGTTCTACTTTATATTCATATCTCCTTTATTGTACTCTAAAATTAATAAAAAGTTACTATATTACCATCACACTTTAGTAGCATTTAAATATATTTCACCAAACGACACGACCGATCGAAAAATCAATAAGGAAACAGTAAAATCAGATCCCGCTGTTTTATATCCATTCACTGCATTTAAAGGAATTTGTTTATCGAAAGTAAAGAGGAAAGCGCAGTTTGCATGCAAATTAATATCCAGTATCCAGCATTAAAGCATTATAACGTCATTTCTCCTATTCAACCCTTCACCGCTGTGACTTATTGAATGTATCACGCTGTGCATACTTGCATGACATTCTTAGCGTTTCATGGGAGAATCTGTATTTATTGAATAAAAAGGAAATACAGGAATTAATCATACGGCATCCATGCTTCTAAAATGTATGCTTTATAAGTTTATAGTGTAGTTATATTACAACGTACGATTGGATATGAAAATAAAGGAAACTTTGGTATTCAATTTGCGAGAATAATCAATTCACAAAAACACTACACGTACCGAGTTAACTACCACACGATTAAACAACAGAACAACAATAATCTGATTTATTGCTACATCTACTACTAATAAAACAATAAATTTATATTAATGTCTTTATTAATGCAATAGTCAATTATTAGATAAAATGCGCGCACAACATTTACTACAATGAAATAATATACAAACTATCAAGTATAAACTGAAGCCTAACCGAGCACGTTAGCTTGACGCGTATTAGATCCGCTTAATACAATTTCATGCAAATTTCAATGAGCGCTTATCTCACACGAATTAAAATAAACTTCGTGACTGGCGAGGTGTTAGCGATGCAATACTAGTTTATATTTGATTCACCCGGTAATTTTATATGTGACTGGGGTATGTTGTGCCCGACCTATGCCACTTTCGGGTTAAAGAGATTTAACAGCGCTCCGTGTAAATGTTTAGTATTTGTTTTATGTCTTGTATTGGGTAGGAAATTCAGGGTTTGCAGATTACTTTAATTAATTTATATTTACTTAAATTAAATTAACAAATGGTCTTAACTATCATTGCTTATTATCATTAATAACTAACGTTGGTAAGAAAATTGTCATAAATCAAAAGAACTGAAAAAGATGGTGATTTCAAACTTTTTGATCTCTAGTCACATACGACACAATATAGATCCTAAACAATAATTGCATTACAGCAACTTGCGTAAAGCTTTTAGCCACTAGATCTCAAGATCTCTGTTCACCAAACAACATAATCAAATTATACTAAATCAAGTGATACATGTCTGTAGAGGCGCAACAAGTTACACATAGCTGATAGCTACCGGTACTGCACCTATAGAAGGTATCTACTCGGAAAATTTTGAACCCTAGTGCTTAAACATTAAGATCGTATTTTGGCCTATAAATAGGATGGTATTAGAGTATGCTTCCTAGAAGTATTTGAGTTATATCGTAATTAATTTAAAATTTTATAATATTATTACTCCCTAGAAACAATTGTCTTCGTGTTTGCAATTTTGACATAGATAAAACACGCTATTTTTCAGTTGGTGTCGCACAACCACATCCTTTGATAATTGCATCGCAGGATGTGGTTTAGTCCATTTATTGAAATAGTTAAACAAGTTTAAAGACTCAAAAAGTCATCCTCAACCAACCTCCAAGATTGCCTCCAATAGAGTCCAACAATAACGAATCACAAATGCGTACACCAAATGGACCACCATAGCCATATAATTCAAAATCAATTAGACCGCACAGGTCCGGTAGAAATCTCCATGTAATGAGATATAGAAATATCACTGTAATTCCGCATATCCTGCAAAGATGCGCACGCGTGGGAAACTACGGGTTACTTTCTTGTATACAGATTTCTTAGATACGTTGTGGTCTTCGCTATGAAGCAATGAAATTACTAACAGATATATAGATACAAATTTTTATTAATTTGATAAATGATATTGAGTATTTTATGCGAGCATAACACTTTTACTGAATAGATGGTAAGGCATGGGCTAAGAATGTATCCTGCGTTGTTAAAGTTATTACGAAGCGATTAAAAATTATCATGAATTATTCATACTATGCCAAAAATGAAAGTACAGAACACATAATACACATAGCAGTAGAAAACATAAACACATAACCAATTTACCGTGCGGTCACTATATCAAACACTGTAGAAACAGTACAAGAAATATATTGGTCATATTTCATACACCGTCGAAACATTAAATTACAAAATTCATTATAGCACACGACACACTTTCACTGTACACACCAATTTAACAGTATTAAGAATAGACAATAAATAACGAAGACGTGTTGCCATTAATTACGTTATCGGCCCTATGATTTACCATTTGATTTACACACGTTTCCATTCAATGTGTGCTGGTAATGTTTATTATATATTATTAGGCACAATTAACAAAGATAATTACTTTCCAAACAACTATCAGACGCTTTATACTTAAAGTTTAAACGCGTCAATACATAACATGTAAATAACTCTTAGACATAGACATATTTTTGTGGAGGTTGTAACCGTAAATTCGAATCAGTAGTTAACATACACTGGGCAATAGCGGAATCCAGAATGGGAAAGAAGAAAGAGAAAAATGTATGTGTGATTTCTACCTATAACCCGAAACACAAACAAACAAACCGTGATTACGATTCGAGCAATACTCGCAACAATTTTAATCTTGCAGTACATGCCAAAGAGAGGAGAAAGTGGGCATATAACACTATCCCAAAATTTCCTCGCGGGTTGACACGGGATAAAAAAAAACAAAATAATATATAGGCACTCCAAAATAACGCAGCTCTCTGTTGGCGACATAGTTTTTCCAATCAGTCCACGACTTTCGGAGTATAAACACAAAATCTTCGTCTTAATAATATTAGTGTAGATAATATTGGATATATAATATTGCGTATCGGCTATCGCACGCGTCATCCGATGCACAGGCTCTCGACCGGGACGAATCGATTTGAGTCGGACCGTGGCACTGTTGATGGTTATGATAAAACTAACATAATATCTCTTGTGTTATTGCTATACGTCAATGAACTTTTCTTTAGAATTTGACCACATAATATGTAAAAGCCTAATTTAAGTTTGCAATCAATCAATTGAATTAACGCATACAGATTTGAGTTGACCTGTTACCTGACCGCCTGGTGTAAATGTTAGTACTAGAGCTAATTTCTAGAGTGTTAGTCCAGGAGTATATAAAAGGAAGAGTCTGTCTAACTTAAAAGGACTTCTATATCGCATCAGTAGGTTGCTTATTAACACATGGAGACCAATACCGATAACTCCAAATACTATTGGCACTTTAACTCTTAAACGAAACCTTTCTCCGAATCAAAACCTTCATTATTTCCCATGAAATTAACGCCTTACGCAACGGACAAGACAGTACCATCTCCCGTAGAACTGTACCAGTTAAAACGAAGCGATCTCGAGATAAACAACAACTACAGATGTTTATTATTAATAATGCGTATTTCTCAAGCCGTATCCTTCGCAAATAGCGCTTCAGTATTGCTCATGGCTCATTTGTTTCGCGTAATTACATTTCGAAACACGGCCGCGGCGATACCGAATAACATGTAACGTGACAGAGATCCAGATAACTGCAATTAGATAATATCTTTACGCTTGGATTTTGTGTTACGAACGTCGCATTATTGTTTCTAATTCGGATATTTTCTTATGAAATAGATCGTGTATAGTTTACTAGGTTTCCGCCCGCGGCTTCGCCCGCGCAGTCAAAGAAAAACCCGCCTAGTTCCCGTTCCCGTGGGATTTCCGGGATTACATCATTTTCCCGGGATAAAAAGTAGCAAGTCCTTTCTCGGGTATCAAAATATCTCCATACCATATTTCATGAAAATTGGTTCAGTAGTTTAGGCGTGATTGAGTAACAGACAGACAGACAGAGTTACTTTGGCATTTATAATACATATTAGTATGGATTGATCGAATATTGACAAAATCAACTGATAAAAAGCATCATAATATCAAGCAGCATCATAACATGTTGAAGACAAAGAATTTATAGTAATTTTAAATTCGCTTCAAGCATGCGGTCGAATTAATTCACTAATTAACATATTTTTGAGTGAATAAATTATCCATAGACGATTTATTTTTTTGCTAACCTAACTTAATTTATGTAATTTAAACAAGCGATACTTACATTTATATCAGAGAAACTCGGTGCGTGCATTCGGGTAGATTGAGAATGAAATATCTGCAACAAAAAACGTTACTATTAAAACATAACTTATCGCCTCTAGTAAGAGTAACGCTAGTAAACATAACCTACAAACAAAATCACCTAAACATTCCCACATTAAAAACACCTTCAAATTTACCACAATTAAAGTCACTACAACCGCAGAAATTAAGTATTCTAGTACCTAATGCACTACAACCACATCAAACATTTCACCACGTCGAACAATCGTCTAATCAATGAACCTTCCAAATCCCAAACATTCGAGCGAGATCAAGAAACTCTTAAATAGTGTGTCGCCGATAAAAAGCCACTCCATTATTTATGCACGTCCTTCAAGCGGTGAACGGCCTACCGCAAGTTGAGACGAAAGCTTAATTGTGAACCACGAGGTTTTACGAGTGCTATACGACCGTGTTCTGAGATGAACAAGTTTGAGACAAATGATTTGTAGATAGAAAGCATTTAATTCAATACGGTATGTTATAAAGACTTGTTTCTTGAGCAAAGTGTAGATAGAGTATTTTATTTGAGAAATTCTTCGATATTTATTGGCTGAAAAGAAGCTGTGAAAGCACTGGCCTATTGGTCTTTGAATAAAGAAATATTCTATTATATTGTTTATGCGCAATCTATGCATCTATTTTTATTAAAATTGTAATTGTATAACTTTCAAAGAACGCGTATCAAAAACCTCACAAACATTACAATTTAAGCGAAACCTTACAGCCTAACTAACAGCCAACACGCACACTAACATCCCAATTACGCATCCAAGAAATTGTGTCATTAAAACACACATAACAGACATTTCCCGCCATTATCACACAAGTTGCGAGTTGTAAATCTAGTCTCGTGTAACTATTTCTCTATATTTCATTACGGCAATAAAGATCAGGCGATATCTTCATTACTGAGCGTAGGATGCCGAGATAATTACGAAGCTCGCAACCGACGGACGGACGGTGAAATTAATTTCACAGAGAATGCAAGTAAAGCATTGATGTATCGGTATGACTGCATCGACACAACTGCTAACGATAAACGTAAAGCCATCATTATCTTCATGCTTGAATGCAAAAATTTTATCTATCAAATTTTAAAGCGATAGGTGCATGCGTTAAAATTTTCCTTTGACGTCCATTTACTTGACACTTTAGGTACACAAATTGTAGGTCAAAGAATAACTCTTCGCATTAAAATCATAATTCTTCATGATTAAATACAATCGTATAACCATCACCACAACACTAAAATAACCGCGTTATCTATTTCTGAGAAGTGAACAAAAAAATTGAATAACGGAAAGACCGTTGCGAAGAACATTTTGTCACTGATAAAGGCGAACGAAAATATTGTAAAGCTGAATTAAATATAGATTTTGTTTCACATTCTAGCGGTGCTAATAATAATATTAATGAGAGAAGAGAAATTAGTGATAATGGTTTTTGCGGTAAATCGAGATCCTGTATCCTACCCCAAACTTAAGAATGCTTGATTGAAAAAAGCTAAGGTTGGCACAATACAATAATGCTAGACATAAAAAAGACTGACAGGCCTAAACATAAGAATAAACAAACCCAATTAAATGAAGCAAAAGGCAAAAACACTTAACTGTTCTGCAATAATAAAAATATACCTGTCACTGGTGTGATATGTCGATGATACTAATGTATTATTTAGAGAGACACATACTATCAGTGCCTCTTTAAATTTTGTGAAAGTCACGACGCGTTTTAAAGACCACATTGTTGCAAGAACAATACCATTTGAAGAACCAACACTGACCGAGTCTCGAGTAATTTGGGACGATTACACGATGCTGTTGGCATATCTATTCTATATTGGAAATAAAATCACAGTAATTTCACCGTATTGCGAGCCGTGTTTTGTGTAATAACACGTTGCTATTGTCTATTCGAGAAGGATGCATCTGCAAAATTTTTTTCACGTTAGAATTGTTTTAATTGACCTATCACATCAACTATTTCTTAATTCATTGATAATCTTATGATGGAACAACAAATTGTATCCAATATGTGAATATTGACTGGTGAAATATGCAAAAGGGCACATAGTTTAGAAGAAAGATAATTGCGCGCAAAACCTTTCGGCACAATAAAAGATTCATTAATGCTCATACCAAAATTAAAAACACACACTGTTTACATTAGAAAGTCAAGTGAAAGACCGTGCACAACCGATAGCATATGTTCAATAGATCATTAACGGAAAATGAGACAATATTGTCCGGCTGTTGCTATCATCCCGAGGCTATTAATCATTGGTGCGTTCGTACCAGCGTAAAACACTGAGATTCCATACTGTTACATCACGTATTTTGTTCTCAGCACAAAAATATTTCATAAAAGCTAGCCTACCTACATTATTATAAAATGTATTTCTGGAAAGACGAAAGTTTT
>CAJQZN010042141.1:0-21264 GCA_907164685.1 Colias eurytheme | reverse complement strand
CACATATAAAGTGGTTCAATAATTATTTGTCCTCACACATTGAAACACTTAAGTTTAGTGGAGGGGCGTTCATTTTTAGATTAGACAATCTCTACATATTTGACTGAATTTAATTATAATCGTTGCAGCCGTTTTGACTAATACATATAATTTAACACACAATCCATGCATGCTATAACTCGTAAAACCCCCTATCAGAATACATTAAAAAAAATTCTAATAATACGCCATTTTATTGAGCACGGGTAGTACTTTCATTTCTCTCATACTATTCTCATTAAAATTATCAATTAATGATATTATTTCGTGTTTAACACACAAAAACATTGTTTAGTCACGTGCTATTTTTGCCATATTAGTTTATCTTGGGTTTAGTCGCGACTGAGGGCGTTCACATTATAACAACTGTTTTTGTATAGATTTGTTTTTCTATAGATAATGTTATAATTTAATAGGCCGTTGTGAAAGTGGAATATTTATGTATAGGAATTAGGAAGTAAATTTTTTACGGATTTTTTAATGTGATTTTATAAATGTATTGTTAGTTTTGAACACGTAGAAAATGTGGGTTAAGTATTTTTAACAACAAAGAACAAAGTTTTTTTTCATAATTGTTTTTTTATGAATCTATGCTAATATTATAAAGCTGAAGAGTTTGTTTGTTAGAACGCGCTAATCTCAGAAACTACTGGACCGATTTGAAAAATTATTTTGGTGTTAGATAGCCCATTTACCGAGGAAGGCTATAGGCTATGTATCATCTCGCTAAGAGCAACAGGTACGGCGCACTGCGGATAAAACCGCGGAGCACAGCTAGTTAATCATATGAATAGATTAGATTCTGTTATTTTGATGCATAACTGATTGATGAATAACTAACGTGACCTAATTAAGCGTTTCTAATTAGAAGCTAAAAACAATCAGCCGTTTGTCGTGTGGAAATTATTTATTAGTTTAATTAAGCATGAAAATTATTAATTTATTACTTATAGTGATTAGTTATTTAAGGTATAAGTTAGGTATGCATTCCATTGGGTTCATAGTTCAATTTTTATCAAGATCTGTCGCTAGAGCGAGATTTATTTTGTAACAAAATTATTAATAATTGCCTAAAATAACATTAAATGTTTATAATAAGCTATGGATCTAATTAAAACGATTCTGACATGACAAGTAACCGATACATAGACACTACACTTGTATGACTCAAAACTAGCCTCTATGGTTATCCAAACTAATTGATCAGCGTTTTTGGGGAAAAGCAACAAACATACATCTTGACAATTATAATAAAAAAAGACAAATTACAATTTTTACAAAATACACACAACACCAATTCTTCCGAATGTCATGCTTATACCCAAGGCATTCGGTCCATTTTCAATTGTACAATATCTCTTACAGAATGTCGCATCGGGCATGAAACGACGCCATTGGCAGATGAAAGCGCTGCACGCACGCGCTGTACGCAGCGATAATATATGATGTACAGCGCTTTTTGCGCTTTATTGTAGACATTTGAATGCTTGAACAGGGCGGGAGTTTTAAAAATGTTCTCTTTTCGGTTTGACAGCTTAAATTCGACAGTTTGCATTTAGAGAAAGAAACTTGTATTAAATTTATAGTGTAAGAGCGTATACGCACTATGCGGGTAGCCGCATTGCGGGTAGCCGTCCGGCTGAACGCAATCACAATTATGTACGTAATATTCATTTCTATGCGCACTGCGATGCGGCTACCGCAGACCGCACAGTGCGCATAGAAATGAATATTACGTACATAATTGTGCTTGCGGTCAGCCGGACGGCTACCCGCAATGCGGCTACCCGCATAGTGCGTATACGCTCTAAGACAGGGAGAAATTGTGTATGTTTTACATCATTAATTTGATATTTGGTGTTATAAACTTATCCAAATTTTAGGGATGTGTTAGAATGTTAGATGATCAGATGGGGAGATATGAAAAATGATCCTACTTGTCTCAAGCCATAGAAGTAATAGTAAATTTGTGGAAATACCATTTCATTTCCATTGAGATAATATTACTACGTATGGAGGAGACACCACGAACAAAATCTGTGTCTCTAACTAAGTTTTAAAAATTATTATTTAGTTAGGTACTTAACGATGAAAGTTATTCCTTTGCACTTTTCCGTATTATTTGTATTATTTGTGCAATATCGTAACACACACGAAGGCATGTTTGATGCGTTTCACTTTAAAACCATTAAAAAATACCGCTCAACATACGTCACATGACGTATGTTGAGTGGAACATAAGTGATGTAGGCGGTGTCGTCTCAATATTAATATTATCTCAATGTTCATTTCGTTCATTTAGATTTGAGGCCATATACAACAAGGAGACAAGAAAATATTAACTTCTGTCTCTCATATCAAAATATTTTGATTGTTTTGATTCCAGTTAATGTCATAGGTAACTAAATATGTTCTATGCATCAAAATATAACAATTCAAATGTTCTGTCCCTTTCTTACACAAATAAGAAGACACAACAACAAAATTGTAAGCATCTTTTCTCGCTCTAGCTAACCTCATTTCAATGGGTTCGACAGGGATGGATATAGATATTGGCATCCGATCGTATGTGCCTTATGAATAAATATTGCTCAAAATTTTGTCAATGAATTTTATTATAGGTTATAGTTATAGTGTACAGATTATTTGTTAATTAATATAGGAAATAAAACTTTATAGAGCTATATATATAATAATTAAAGTAGAAGTGAGATTTGTCCAGATAAATGTATAAAATAACAGTTACTATTTCAGTTCAGTGTATTATAATAATTGGATAATATAAGATGAAAAACTATGTATTTTCTATAATAGATTTGTAAATTTTTTTCTTTGATTATTATTTTAAAAAATAAATACAATTTTAAAATCTCATTATTAATTTTAAGAAGTTCTTGTTTTAAGTGAAGACTGTAATTTAATATGTAAGTTTATGAATAAAATCTGTGATATGTAGTAAAACAGTTTTTTTATTTTGTGAACGCCCTTAATGCTTAACATGCACAAAGCAATATTTTTATAAAATGGCTAGCAGCCTCAGTTGAAAGATTGCAAGATTAGAATAAGGAAATGAGATTCATTCATTTACAGTACTTACTGTAAATGAATGAAACTACATTAGGTACTGTAAATGAATGAAACTACAGTAGGTACTGTAAATGAATGAAACTACATTAGGTACTGTAAATTAATGAAACTACAGTAGGTACTGTAAATGAATGAAACTACAGTCGGTACTGTAAATGAATGAAACTATCTCATACAGGATGTTAAAATATATTACATGTGTTAATAAGTCATTTCACATCTTACATGTGATTATAGTTACCTAATTATAGTTCTTGTGTATGTCATTAAATCACTTCCATAAAAACACAAAAGGACCTATTAGTACAGTCAGTTCATACCCCCCACAACTCAGATATACTTTTTAGATGTAGATTTTTAAAGTAACGCTTAATAAATGTACAATCAAACATGTTTTTTTTGGGAGGACCAGTTGTATGAAAAAATTACATATTTAATTATTTTACCATATTTTATTCCAGCTAGGTGATATCTTGCCGAGTCCATACATGAATGGTTTCTACGTAGATAGCGTCGAACCGGACTATCGCGTCGTCGTGTGGCAGTAGCATAATGTAGATAAAAAATAAAGTTGAATTGACAGTACTATTGGCGGCAAATAACTGTAGCGCTAAGTGAAATGTGGAGGGGATTACTTGGTCGCGCCCATCATTCAATTATTACTCAGAATATACTTTATTTTTTACTACTTTTACTTCTGCGGAGGTTCAGCGCTAAAGAAATTTGACGCTAGATTTAAATTAAGTAGTACAAGTAGCATATTTCATGTATCTGTATGACTTTAGTATGGTTAACATATTATGTGAGAAAAAAAAAGACAATGACTTATAATTGAGGGAAATAAATGCGCAACCATGGACGTATAAAAAAAGACGGACGCCGTATTACGAACTAACAACGTGAAGCCACCATAGTAAGCTAGCGATCGTGTAAAGACAATAAACACGCACACACTCTCACCATAGTAAGCTAGTCGGCCGCCATTACGTCGTGAACTACCGACTGATTAACTGCGTCACTGTTTCACAAAAAATATTTAAAATGCCGTCTTGCGTGGTTAAATGGTGTCGCAACAGTACAATTTTAAATAACAAATCACAAGGGATTACATTCCACAGGGAAGCAAGTTATTTCTTTTATGTTTTAATGACAAAATTATTACGGCAAAATTTATAGAAAAAAATACAGCCGCCATTGTCATCAACACAGCTGTTGCCATGGCAACATGGCACACACACATGGATGTTTCGCCGCCATTACTAGGCTTCACTCAATGTTTAGGCGATATACCGTCCGTCTTTTTTTATACGTCCATGTGCGCAACTATAAATTTGGTATTTTGGCATGATTTTGGCAAGATGTACAGATAGTACGACTTAGCTAATAAGTATACAATTTTAAATGTTAAACTATTTTTCAATAAAATCCTTTAGCAGCTATAGACTATTTTGATAGAATGTGAAATTGAGAATGTAAAAATAAATTCGTGATACTTACAGCCAAAATTTATCTTATCTATTATAAATATTTTAAACTTCCTGACATCATTTAACATTTTTATTTAAGAGGTTGCAAAAGAATAAATAGTGATATTTTATTCCATGCAGGAGTTGTGTATCTAAATACGTAGGTATTTAATAAGATTAAACAAATGTATCTCAAATTTTACACATTTAAGTAGATTATAATATGTATAAGAAATGTTTTAAATGTCACAAAATATATAATATTCTTTGATAAATTATATTTCTAAAATGTAATTTTAAGTATAAAGTAAGTAAAAACAATGCAGTCATCGAAAGTCCATCAACTTAAGTAGTAAAGAGACTTGGTGTGAATGAATTCTTTAAATACCTATTTAATTCTTATTTAGTTAAGTAGACCGTAGTTAGTGCTACATGTTTTATTAAAAATATATTACTATTGCATGATCTGTGTATTGTATTTTATAGTGATTAAATTGTACGGATAAAGGACATAATAATAATTATAAGTATCCGTTTGACATTATGTGTAAACCTGGTATTTGAGTAGTGAGTACATGTTTTAGTAAATTAGGACTTAAAATTATGACTTTAACGTGTTCCCTAGTTTAGTATTTTTTCGCATGAATTTATTCCATTCGTATTAATTATTATAGTGTATTAAATATATTTTAATAATAAAATTGGTCTTTTATTTAATCCTTTTACTACACTTACTGATTTTTCAAAATACTTTGGAATGGTGATGAAGTTGAAAATTTTAATAAAAAGAAGATGCTGGATTCAAAACAAAAATCAAGAATATATTTTAATTACTATATAGCGTAGGTACAACAGACTGATCCATTAGCACCACCATAATATACAATTTGCTCCTTCCAAATAATTTTTTGTGCTTTTAGTTCATGAACAACCAAACAAAGAATAAGGATTATATATTTTAGTGGCTAAATAAGAGAGTATGGAGAAAGTGGATAAATTGCTTATGTGTAAATATCTATTTTCGAGGTCTATATCTACCGATATTTAATTTCTTTAATTTAGAACTGGCAAAAAGAGTATGCTCCTTGCATAGATAGTACCTATGTGACAAAAAAAGCAGCTGTCAACAGTTTTAACGTCATCTATATCGAAGGTCGAAGTCAATGTCAATTGTCAAACAGTTTGATTTGATAGGTGTGGGTTGTGGTTGTGTTGCTAATTGCCGCTATAAAATTATAAATAAAAGTGTGAATAAAAGTGCTACTCGAAGTCTACTATACGGATATCTTGCTGCTATCATTGTTTTAATTGATATCTACTCTTATACATCATAATGGCTACCGTGGTAAGTAAAACTTTATTTCGAAAATATAGGTACGTGTTTTTTTATATAAACGTAAATAGTTAGTAAATTTTTCAATAAGGGCGGTTGTGATGATGTCAGAGACAAAAGCAATTATCTAAAGGGCAGTGCTTTTCTATTGGGTGTGGAATTGGCCTTGACAAGTCATTTCCCAGTGGGTCGACACTTAGAACATCGTTTTGGTTAGGCTTACATTTGCAAGCAATTTTAAACTTCATTCCATTGACATAGAGTTTAAATTAATTTGTACTTTTCAAGAGCCTATGTTAAGTTTAGCTTGCCAACATTTAGAAAAAATAAAAATATTTCTAATGTTGGCCTCTCCGATGTAATCGTATAATATTAGATTTAATATTTTAGTTTTAGTTATTTATTATTATTTCTTCTTTTTTTTTAAACCTTATTTTTGTACATTTTAATTTTAAGCTAGTACATTAATAAATTATTTCTTTCTTTCTTCGATTTCTTGTCAATGGTTAAGACTTAAGCATAGACAACGTCTTGATGATTTGAATTCAAAATGGCGTTTTATTTTATTGTTTGTTTTGGTGGATAGAGTTAAAATTTGTTCTTCATCGTAGATTATGTTATTTACTCAGTTAATACTTAATGTACAGTACAATGAATTATCCCAAATACATTGAACTAAGAGTGCTCTTCAAATTTGTAATATTTATGCCAAAAGTGAAAAAAGAAGAAAGTGTTATGTGTAAACAATGTAATCTTGTGTGTAAATAATAATTGTAATTTGTGACTAAATATTTGCAATTTGTACCCAATGACTGTTCTATATGGAAGATAAAACATAATAATTACATAACAATGTATTCTCTAACACATGTTCTAGCTGTAGAATCAATTGGAGAGGAGATATTGTTACTTATAACAAAGAAAACAACGGCTTCAATATTGGTATCGAAATTTATAACGAGAAATCCCGCAAAATATTTCAAGGAAAAGTATAAAATGTGAATCTAGTTGTATTCACATACTAATCAAGTCGAATTAAGTACTAAATGCCTAAATAAAGATATTCAGTAAAATTCAAATGGAATTATCCATTTTTGCTGTTAATTGTGTTTTTATAGGTATTATAATTAATATTATATTATAATAAACTTATTGATCTACATTGTTGATGTTTTATTTTTAATTTCCTCTAAATTTGATTAGGGATGAGAATTAGTAGGGTTGTACCGAAAATCAAAAATTTTATCGATATCGATAAAAAGTTTTATCGATATTAGCAATCATAAATAGGCATCACTAGCAACATCAACTTTTAAATGTTGGCAGCAATGTGGGTCATTTTTGACGTGAACTTCTCATAGGTTGGTATAAAAGATTTCCCATAGCGAATACATGCATATGTGTGCGTGAGCTCGAAATCGAAGTACTGAGTGCCGTCTCTTACCTATATTACTTGCTCTGTGGTCATTTCCCTTGTGAAAACTTATTCATTCTGTCTTCAATTAATAAATTGAGGTCACGTCTTTAGAAAGAAGACGAAGCATCATTACCGTTAATGTAATAGCCCTTGAGCTTACACACTAAAAATTCTCGAATTATTTCAACACCAGTATTTTTTATGAATATTAAATGTGAAACATGACTCATAAAACCTGTATTTGGTAATATTTACATGTGTTATATACCTACATTATCAAATTTGATAAATATTGTAATATAATGAAAGTGAAATGTTTGTTTGAATGAAATAAATTCAGTATTCAGTAACTACTTATTTATCTATATAAAATACCATAAATACTTACATAAACTACTAGTTTGAATTGTGAATTATTTTTGTGCTGTATCAAGCTATCAAAGAAAATTATAAAACTAAATTTATCTTGGTATAACCAATGGGAGCAGAACATAAATAAAAAAGTTATTTTTTAAGTTTTTAATCATATAAAGTTGCATAGCTCTAATCAGATTAAAATGTCGCACATTCTTAACATTTCAAATATTACACATTTCCAGCGTGATCCTACAGTAGTGGGTGTGACACCGTTCAATGCAGTGGAGGATGCAGCAGCCCTCCGTGGCGCCATGAAGGGCTTTGGTACTGACGAGGATGCTATCATCGCTATCCTCACCAGCAGATCAAATGCTCAGCGGCAGGCTATATCGCAGGCCTTCACACATGAATATGGGAGGGTAAGATATTTTGACAATGCTTTCTATAATAATTCTAAGAAAAATGTATATCAACTGTGTTAATAAGTAATTTTTATTGTGTGAAACATAGATTTTTAATCATTTTACAAGTTTCACTTAAACGTGTGTAAATAATTCAGGTTATCTCAAGTAAAAGTAAAAAGCCTTTTAGCAATGAGTTGGAAAAATACAATTTTGTTACTATATTTTATAAATTACTAAACTTTATATAAATAAATCTATTGATACTATCTCTTGTTGCATTAATGCAACTAACGTTATTACTTATTAGAAACTTGCATTGTGTTTGTAGAAAACATTATTAAACAAATTCACTATGCATATATTCACTATCTATTTCAATTGTATCCCTAGTGAGAACATTTCATTATTGTCCTGATTTAACAGTTGCTGCTTTATTGTGTTTCTGCATGCTTATAAGTATATAAAATAAAATAAATACATTTAGTTTCAACATTAAAAACTTAGTTTAACTCTTCTATGTTAATCTTTTTGTTAAAAATATAAATTTGCAAACCTCATTGTTGTCAATGTTTATTAAAATAACTTAAGACATTTTTGGTAGTTTAAATAAATAGAGCAATGGAGCACATCAAATTAAGACGATTTGTTAAGGTCAAAGTATGCTTGAAACAATGCCGAATGAATCATCACATTTTCTCATACTTTATACTCTGTAAATGACTCATGAATAAAAACGTAATTGTATCATAGTTTTATTTTATAATTATATTAATCTATTAATCATGTTATTAATGAATAATGCAACCTGTCAATACCTTATAAGCTTTAATTAATAATTATTATTTAAAAAACCAACAATAAATATGAGTTGATCAACATTATTTAGTGCATATTGTTAATGGCTTGGCTTTTATGGGTATATTGTTAACAGATGAGAAATTTTCGAAGAATAGAAAACATCGATTACGAGGCGGTAGTGTTGCCGCTCGATAGTCCACTATCGATAGTCTATCGATTAACTATCGATAGTTGGGGAAAAGCAATAGTATCGATAGCACTATCGATACTATCGAAGCTCAATATCGAACGAACTATCGATACTATCGATAGTGTCGATACTATCGATAATATCGTCCCATCGATAGTGACCTTTTTCTCGATAGTATTGCTTTATCAATAATATTATAGTGGATGACAGAGAACTAGATGTTTGGTTATAATACAATACTATTGTACAATTTACTACTATCGATAGCTCAAAACTATCGATAGTATCAGTACTATCGATAGTATCGATTGTAGTTGCAATATTCAGTAGCAATAGTATCGATACTATCGACAGTATCGATAGTATAGCAACTATTGGCAATCAATACTATCGATTTTATCGATACTATTGCAGTTCATCAATAGTATTCCATGATTAACGCTATCGATAGTATCGATAGTATCGATAATATCGATACTATCGATAGTGCTATCGATATTCTGACTTATTTTCAAGGTTAACTATCGATAGTCAAACTATCGATAGTTCGGCAACACTACGAGGCGGGATTTGAACCCTCGCCTTTATGCCAAACCGGGGCAACGCCTAGCGTCACGGCTATCCGTGAAACCGACTCAGCAATCAAATATCTACTACTCTTTCGGTTTTATGTGCCTAAGGGACACCCCACGCCATCTATTGACATAATTAAACAACCATCTCAACCAATATGAAACATTATTCGTAACTTTAAACATATAAACATTGAAATAATATCATCCAACAACTATTTCCACACTTTTTTCACTCACAAGTTAAAATTAAATCTATTCTAGGATCTAATTGAAGATTTAAAATCCGAGCTCGGTGGTCACTTCGAAGACGTTATCATTGCACTGATGCTGCCCCCAGCGGAGTACCTCTGCAGGGAACTCCATCACTGCATGGATGGTATCGGCACTGATGAGAAGGTGCTCGTGGAGATACTGTGCACTCGCACTAAGAAGGAAATAGCCGAGATCGTTGAGACTTATGAGAGATGTGAGTTTTTGTTTTTTTTATGTGTAGGTTATAGCGAATAATAAGTGATGATTATAGAAACTATCGCATATTTTGAAGATCATAAAAAACAAACTATCACTCAAGCTTTTACAAGTTTTCTGATCAAACTTATTTAAATTTGCATTTGATTTATCGTTTCGAGTCACCGTAAAAAATTCAAATTACGTATAAATTTGTTGTTGAACATAAATTAAACAAAAAACAAATAAAAATCTTGTATTTTACTAGATTTACGCCCGCGGCTTTGCCCGCGTTTTCAAAGAAAATCCCGCATACTTCCCGTTCCTGTGGGATTTCCGGGATAAAAATTAGCTAATATGTCTTATTCTGGGTCATCAGCTAGCTAACAAACTTTTGCATTTATAATATTAGTAGGATATGCGTTTTTTATTTTATATTTTACTTTATTCAAATAGAGTTTGATTTTTCTATTTCAGTGTACAACCGACCTTTAGCTGAGCACATGTGCTCTGAGACCACTGGAGATTTTCGCAGACTACTCACTCTTATTGTTACTGTAAGTTTCAAATCATACTTTTATTAGTAAATTCAAATTTAGATAAGAATGTGCCATTAAACAAACAAATTTACCTGTTCCAATATTAATTTTAAGTTTAAACCAAAATTAAGTACCTCTGAAATGTAAACTTTTCATAACTAAGGAATAATAGGTGCCCTTGTTTACATCCCTGTGGCACACCTGATTCTTAATAAAATATGGCTAATATAACAGTCGATTAACATTACCTATTACAGCTTGAGCCACTTTTATCGCTACTAATAATATTAACATGATAAAATATTGAGACTAAAATACATCACTTGGATAAACAAACATTTGTTTGAACAACTTGATAAAACGTCTACGATACATCATGTTTATTGTGTTGCGTTTGTTTAATATGAATTTTCTAGCGAAATTTTTAACACATTGTTCACTGGTCGAATTTATTTCTATACCTATATATTTATGAAAAATTTTTTTTGTCAAGTATACATTTTTACGTAAAACTTTTGTTTAAAAATAATTAACAGATTAATTAAGTTCTGCGCATAATCAATATTCAATGTATTCTTTCTATCGCTTCTGCTATATTTGATTCTCGGTATAGTTGGTGTCGATGCATAAACTATCTCACGTCTTAAGCAGATACTATCTTAATTTGTCGCAATATAAATTTAAACTGATTCTTCATATTGCTGACCTTTTTCATTTCCTGACATCATACCAACTATACCGAGACGCCGAGACCGTATCATGTTATTGCAATCAACTGTGCTGCGTAATAGTAGTAGGCTCCAATATAACTGACCCTGTCGAAGAGAACAATATTGCGAGACAGAAAGACTAGCGCTTTGCTCAGAAAACTATTTCCACTGGTAATGTGTGAAAGAGAACGATATAAAAATTAGTATATAACAATCTCTGTCACACAGTGTAAGCCAGAGAAACTGGAAACTATGGTGAAAAGATATGTACCTTTTATATATCTCAAATCTGGCTTTTTGCTAAGTGCATTTTCTAAATTTTCATAATGTTTTGCAAAGTACATTTTGTCGATTTTTTGCAAAATAGAGTTTTAGGCGTCATTCTGTCTTTTGCTCAACTATTTTCTATATCTCTCTGATTTCGGTGTACATACATAAAAAAAATTGCCGAATTGAGAACCGCCTCCTTTTTTGGCGTCGGTTAAAAGCAAAGTAGCTAGAAAAGTATTGCAATACATCGATACGGCCCCGAACACACAACACGAAGTAAGTAGAGATCGTCCCAGGGCGCGAGAGATGAGGAGGCTGGCGTGGACCAGACTCGGGCTGTGGAGGCTGCTCAGCAACTGTTTGATGCGGGAGAGGCCAAGTGGGGCACTGATGAGGAGATATTTAATAAGGTAAGAGAAATTAAAAAGAGAAAAGGTTTGAAAGGTGCGAGTTAAAATGTGTTTGAGCTACATATTTTCATTCTTTTATCGTAGTTACAATTCAAACAAATAAATTTTCATTTCATTTCAAGCTACATCGTTGATCTTATGAACTACTTATTCTTTGTGTTTTTTTATGATCTAACTCAAAAAATATTTGAACGATTCAATAAATTATTAAACTGTTTGAAAGCTACAACTTTATGGAGTAAAATAACAAGACTTACGTTTTTGCGCGTAAAAGTAAGAAACATCAATCCATCTTAGTTACTTTATAAACATCATGTCTTATTCTAAGAAGAGTTATAAAGTCCACCCCATAATAAAAAATGACTAATATAGCCACTTTTATAACATAATAAGTGTTTTATACAACATTTTGTGTAATTAAACGATGATATTTGCACTCAGATCCTAGCCCACGAGAGTTTCGGGCAATTGCGCGCGATTTTCGAAGCTTACAAGAACATATCCGGTCGCACGATCGAGCAGGCGATCAAGGCAGAGATATCCGGGGAACTCGCTGAGGCCTTGAGCGCTATTGGTTTGTATTTATTAAAAATAAATGGTTCTTATTTGGAGAATTATACTACTTTTACACTTTTTTATGTTATGACTTAAGGCACAGACTTGATTAGTAATTGTTGAAGTAACTTATGGACACATGAAAACCATACCGTTGAAACTGATTTTAAATTCCTATAAATTGAAAAATAATTAGAAAATTACTAGATTTTTTACATCAATAATATAAAAATATCTCCTTTTTAGGTTCTTGTTTCACTATTTTTAGTTTCTAGACAAATCCAACGTTCTGTGATAGTGTAAAACTTAAATTGCACTTAGCATTTAGATTCTAGACGATTGTCCTAGGAGGACTTTCTTATTCCACGAGTTTTGCAACTAGAGATTTTGAACTGAAAACAAAGTAGGAAAGCAAAATACACGGGAACACGTGTATCCCGGCACATTTCAGTGGAGTGCGTCGAGAACGCGGCCGCGTGGTTCGCGCAACGCTTGCGGGACTCCATGCAGGGGATGGGCACAGATGACCGGACTCTCATCAGGATCCTGGTCTCCAGAGCCGAACTAGACCTGGGCACCATCAAAATGGAGTACGAGAGGCTGTACGACAAAACGCTGGCCAGCGAAGTTAGGGTACGTTACGTCCTAGCGTTCGTGTTGGACGCAGAATTTCAACCGCGGTTCCATAGTGATCGCGGCTCGACGGAACACAGTGGGGTTTTAGTCGGTAAGAATCCGACATAACCCACGGCTCTTACCGTGGGGATCTATGCAAGATTTCCCCACTTAAAAAAAATAAAAAAGAAGGGTTCCTGTATGTAGGTATTTGTTGCAGTGGAGTGCGTGGAGAACGCGCCCGCGTGGTTCGCGCGAAGGTTGCGGGATGCCATGCAAGGGGGGGGCACTGAGGATCGGATCCTAGTCAGGATCCTGGTGAATAGATCCGAAATCGATCTCGAGGCTGTCAAGCGGGAGTATGAAGTGCTGTACGATAAGACGCTGCTCAGCGATGTTGCGGTAAGTGTACGTGGTTTTGTGGGCGTTGCAGTTTTTGAATTTTATTGCAGTAATAGACGATATCTAAATTTATTTTTTTGGAAACGTAAATGTTGTAAATGGTTAAAAAATGTTAGACAGTACACTAAAAAGGGCAAAATCGTTTAAAAAAGTCGGCAAATTCGACGTTTTTTTAAATCGTATTTTGTGTAAAATTCAAATAAAAACTTTGACATCACAAAACCACGTTTATCATGGAAATGGGTCAAACATTGTTTAAATAATTTGCTTCATACTTGTATAAGTCGCTTTTTAGCAGCATTGTGTGCAGTTAATGTATTTCGCTTGTTGCGCATATTCTCAATAATAATTGAATAATTATAAATTACGAAAATATTTGATGGTAATTACTAATTTTACTTACCATCAAATATTTTCAGTCAGAAAAATTTTAGCTGAAAAAGACACAGGCTATTTCAACTGTTTTGACACACAAAATAACTTGTAAACTTAATAAATAAAGAAAATATATACTTTTATTCTATAATACTTTAAAACTTACAAGTAGCTTTGTGCTTACGCTAGAATTTGTTTTTAACCACTTTTATTAATACGCATTATTTGTAAATATGAACATAAAAAAATTATTGCTTTAAATGTTGTACAAGATTTGTTTTAATTTATTTTGTTATATCCGTAATGTGTATTAATAAATGTTAAATTTCTCTTCAACTGCTTCTCATCGGATCAGGAGGTAATGTAACGCTAATATATTGTTATTTATATTAATTATCTATTTAAATATTCAATAATTTCTATTACACATTAATCTGCATGTCTATTATTTATTTTAATTTGTTCTTAAGAAAAAGAAAGTGCCCAAAGTTCTTTTTTTATGAATTTCATGTTTAGTTGCAATTAAATTACTTACACAATTAGTATTTTGTATAAAAAAATATTTTATTATATGAGATAAATTTCTATAGTCAAATCGAATCAAATAAAACAATAGTCGAATATCAATATTTTATTATAATAGCTTTATCCCTCTCTAACAATTCATATTCACGAAAATCTTTCCCATTTGCAATCACTAACGTTGTCGCGTTTCTTCCACACGCACGTCCGCGCCGCTTGCCAACACGCCACGGAATGAAATGAAAACTTTTGCGCAAAAACACGCATTTGAAAACGCCAATCTGTTGGATGAAAATGGAACTTTCTGTTTCGCGACTCGACAGCAGGGAGAAACTTCGGGCGACTACAGAAAGGCGCTCATCGCACTACTCGGCCCGGCCTAAACAAGATTTTAGGAACAGTTTTAGCAGCTTTTAGATTCATAGGAATCTCGAAATTTTTGCTGTTTTAATATTTATTATACACTATGTTTACGAAAGTATTTGTAAGGTACTAATCTTTTAAACATCCTACTAAAGCTACCTGATTGGAATATTTGTAGACAGAATATTTATTGTACGTAATGTTTCCTCAATTCATGTGGCCTTAGAAAAGCCTAAAAGTGCTTTGATTGTTGTAATAGAATAAGAGATTATTTAGTTTAAAAATATAATTTTTGACATGTCAAGACAAAAATCATTCCACCGTTAATTTATTTTATCCAGTGTTTGTAAGCTTTAATTCTTGTTTTCTTCTTAAATATATATTTATTATGATAATATATTGTGTTTCATTTCATTATCAAAACGCCATCGACTTATTCTGATAAGAAAGTAATCAATTTTAAGTAAGCTACGCTCCAAATACTACTAAACTGATTAGAAGCAAATCAATACTGGCGAATAAAGCTGTATACAAACTCAGATTTAACTTTATTACGAGGGTAGTAAAGTGCTAGTGGTAGCTGCGCTTCGTGTTTTCACCCAGAATGCTCCGATTAACTTATAAAGTACTGCATCAATTTTAATTATTTTTACAGTCAGAAATATGAATCAAAATTAAAAACTAGTTTAAAAGTAAATTCAAATTCAAGTAAAAAATACTAAGCATCAATTAAAATAATTATTCAGTATTTAAATCAAATGTTCTTCAGCAAAAATCTAATATAACAATTACTAATAGATCAATTTATAAACTTCAATGCAACTAAATATAACATACAACTTACAAAATCCTTGCACGCGCAAGAGCGTGTTATCGCTATCGCGATAAAGGTGCGTCGCAGCCTAAAAATTTTTTAAAAAATATGCCTGTGCGCAAAACCTGCGGCTATTCACAAGAGAAACTGTTAATAGAAGTTAATATCAGGGGTGTAACCAACATTTTAAAGGAATGGGGCAATAAAATAAACTAGGTAAGTACATATTATATAAATAGTCGTATGAAATAAAAAATAAAACCGGCCAAAAATAAAATTATGATGTGACTCTAAAATGTATGTTTTAGCAATTTTACCTTTAGCTGTGCTATAAGACATTGCTTTTAACCAAATTTCAAGACTCTGTGTTCACGGGAAGTACAATGTTGGTTTTGATTTTTGATTCCCTTGCGAATGTCGAAATTTGCGAAAAATATTTACATATTATATTGGGGATATTATATATATATTGGGGAGACTGAACTATGAATTTTCAAGAAAGTAGGTATATATTTTAGTAGTAGTATTTTTCCATATGATCGAGATCACTTCCTTTGTTTACTATAAATAGATAACGACAAAGTATTTTATTCTATTCTGATAGTTTTACGGAAGGTGTTGCGGGATTTTTGAAATTGGTGATTTGTCCTTGTGATGCTCTTCTCGTAAAGAAGACATCGTCATAAGACTGCATTACTTCGTCAGTTTTTCTATGGCGATAAAGATAATAACTGCGTGTGGCAAAGTAGAAACGTAAAGAGCGTCTCAAAATGTATTAAAATCACTTTTTTTAACCAAATGAGTGTACTAAATAGCAAGATAGTATAATATAGATATAGAATAATTATTTAGACTGGTTTCTCATCTATGATGTATAAGGATGTAATAATGTGCTTTGTGGAGTGTGAATAAGTATAGTTTTAGCATTAAAAAAAATATAGAAATCTGTCGTTTATCTAATATAGTAATGATTATTGTAAGGGGTGAAATAAAACAATGATTATCGTCATGAATCTTTATTCACAAGTCATACATTACAGCCATTTAAATATGTTTACATTTACTGGACACGCCGTTGATCTTACAATGTGAGCAGCAAAAATATAATTATGTACTATATCATTTTATAAAAATATATACGCACTTAGAATGCACTACTTTTGCATATTAATGTAAAAAAAAAAAAATCTCTTAGGCGTCGTATTCACTAGCCGTTTTCGTTTAAACTTTTAATATTATTTTTCTTGAGTTTCGTAGGATTACAAGTTAAAAACCCTTATAAATAACAAAGATTTTCAGTGAAAATTCGTGTATAAAACGCCCAAGAAGTATATATGTATAAGAAAGAACAAATCTAAGAATATATTAACAATAAAACAAGGCATAAAGAACATTATTATGCACTCGCATTAAGTACCAAACAAAATTGCGTACATTTTAGCCCTGTGTCGAACAATATACATTTAGCAACCAGTCATTGCACGTTTAGATTATACTAAAAATAACATTGAAAGCGAAACATGATACATACATAATATTTAATATTTTTACAAGAAACAACTTTATACGAAAAAAATCACTAAACGAGGAACATGGAACTCAAAGCATACAGAGTATATACAATAAGCATTTCTATTATTTATTATTTTAAGACTTATATAAAGAGAATTTAAATTGTCTTTCTCTATGAGTATAATATGATTATTTAATATTTACAAATTAAATTCTAAACCACATTGATTTTTTTTTTATTGGAATATACGATTATTTTTTACATAATATTTTAATTGAATACCTACATACTGTGCTACATAATCTCATATTGTGATTCGTTTATACCTCAATTAGAAATTATGACGAGTCTACACATTCCAAATATCATGACTGATTTTGAGCTTGTGAGACGTCATATTATAACCTAAGTAGCCATTAATTTCTTTATTCTATTTATTATAATATATATAGCAACACTTACGATTTTACCCTCAAAGTGAGTGTGGGATTAATTAGGAATTGTGCGTAAATTTTTACGGTTCAAATAATTCTTGTAAAGTCAGAAAATCCTAATTAGATTCCTATGTGTGTAATAATATCAATTCGAGAAAATTTTAAATTAGGTAGATTTTAATCCATAGTATCCAAATATCGACAAAGCAATAAAACACGTATTTAGGGATAATTCGACTTGTAATATAATATAAAATACACAGCAAGTAATATTTACGAATAACTGGTATTTGTCAAATAACCTAATGCTATATAAATAAGCAACTACATCCTAAAACTATACAATAAAACTACATATTCACACACAAAGAAACGTAATATTTTTGGTTCGACTTCGCGCCCATTTTGAGATCGTGATAATAAAAACAAATTTTATGACGATACCAAAGCCAAAGGACATAGATTATAGTCTTAATTGCTTACCACAGATTAAAAATGTCTAATTTTTTTTAAATTAACGTTGCCTTTGACTTTGAATCGTATGTATTTTAGAACGCGAAGCCTTACAAATTGGCAGTATTTATTATATTATGCGACCGATCTCTACCGAGCGACATCCACCCAACCTGTGCTTTATTAATGTTAAAATTCGTTATACATTTAAATATTTTTTGTTTTTTATAAAATTACCACAATTTTACACAAAAAGCGAATAAATTATGATAGTAAAGGGCCAATAATCTAAATTCATTACCTCTTAATATCTATGTGTTATAAAGACTAAAATTATTACATCATCTAAACAACAAGGTTTTGTAGACATTGACACATAATTAAGCATTTTTTAAAGGAAATTGACACAACAAGATCACATCTAATTAATATTGAACACAAGAAATACTAAATAATACTAGCAACTCGACCCAGCTTTGCCTGAACACTTATTAAAGGAATCTTTAAATTTTAATGTGTTTATTCAGATAAGAGGTTGTTTTCTTAAGCGCACTTCTATTAGTACATTTTGTCATTAGGTCGAGAAACTAGTATATAGACACATATTTATTACTATTAATATTTTTAGTACAAATGTTTCCTAGTTCACATAAACTAACATACATAAAACATTTGTTTTCAAATTGTTATTTGTCTACCAATAGAGGTGTCCTTGATCCTCAGGTTCACACACATAGATATAGAGTAATTCCTGCACAAACACAGATTTTAAATTTTCTTTGATCTTGGATTCAAAAAGTTTCATGGGCCGTTAGATTATCCACATAACATATTGAAATGTTTCAATCTCATTTTAATAGAACATAGAAGCAGTTTAACATCTTTGGAAGTCATTTTATGTTTCTGGCAGCCATTACACGTTCCTAGAATCAACTCTAACAAGTGTCGCTATTCACCATGGGCTTTTGAAATTTTTCCGGAAGAAGGAACATTTCCAGAATAAATTCCAATATCTCGCAAATTAAACACTTTCGGACATAATTTAACGTCTTCAGATGTACAACTTTTCCAAAAACATTTAAACTTTCCCAAAAACACTTGCAACACTCCCCCCCACTATTTCCTACAACAAGCACGACGCGGCGCCAGTGCGTGAACAGCTTGCTTTGTAAACCTTCTAGTGGGATCACTTGCACTTTGCCTATGGCTGTTCAGTTTTTATACGGTTTCACTCCCCATGCACTCCCAGAAACACTTTCAACACTCCCCCCCACTATTTCCCCCAACAAGCCCCGATCCCTCGCACAGCACGCCCCAGCGGGCGGAGCGCTCGGCGCACGGCGCGGCGCCAGCGCGGCCGCTTGTCTCAGCGCGCGAATAACTTGCTTTGTAGCTCTTCTAGGGGAATCACTTGTTCGTCCCCTATGGCTGGCTGCTGTTCTGTTTTTGATTGTTCACGGAGATCTGTTGGGGGAAATTGTTATTAGTTTTTGAAATGTACACATGGTCTAAGATCCGAATATAGGTCAACCTGCACCGGCGTGATAATAGAATAAGGCCAATTTTTTAATAAACTATTAAAAAATCTATTAACCCCTTGACCACCGAGCGGCCCGATCAGGATCAGGATTTTTTCAGTCAACCCATCTTTAATAGATTTTTTAATAGACTACATCTTATATATAAAAATGAATCGCAAAATGTGTTGGTAAGCGCATAACTCGAGAACGGCTGAACCGATTTCGATAATTCTTTTTTTATTATATTCCTTGAAGTACGAGGATGGTTTTTGTGTAGAGAAAACGTAAATATGTACCACGGGCGAAGCCGGGGCGGATCGCTAGTTTATTATAAAATTGGCCTCATTCTATTATCACGCCGGTGCAGGTCGACCTATATTCGGATCTTAGACCAATAGTAAATTAAATAATTTGTATTGGTGAGGTATGAACGTGTGCGAGTGGTATAATATGCGTGGTGGTCGTACGTATGTGCGCATGCACAGCGTGGTGTTAAAGTACATGGGAGTGTAAAGTGCGAAATGCGTGTGCGCGTGCTGTTAAAGTGACTGTACGTATCCGGTGCCAATGCCGGTTTAGTGCTTGCCGGTTAAAGCGCGTCACACACGGTGAAGATACTATAATATTTTATGTTAAGATTCTCAAATATAAACATATATAATAAAACTGACACAAAATTTCGGGTCATTTGTTACATGATGGCGGTCCTACAGGGGTCTTAGTACGCAATGACAAAAAGAAAAATGATGGTCAGAACGCTGATACCAGATACCTTAAGGTTGATGTTCCGACCGTCCCTCCATACATTTTTGATTACCTCTAAACACTTAACACAGACACTATTTCTTTAAAACTAATCATTTTATCACTTCTCTATAATGAAATGTGTGCGCGTTCGACCTTTTTAATCAATAATTTACAATATTTACTTAGAAAAACAACAGTAAAATACCGGAAAAATTTGACACTTCTACAGTAGTGTGCGTGACTTTTGCCAAGCGAAACACGACATAAAGCACGACATCTAGCGCATAGACTATATACTTATTACAGATCTAGCGCGTCAATGTCTAAACGAAAGGCGATGTTTAGACATTGACGCGCTAGATGTCGTGCATTCGCGTTCGTTATCTTATGCATAATGAGCATAATTCTAATAAATCAAAGTTCTGTGTAAAAATTGAGTAATTTCATTTCCAATCGTTCAAAGAAAATAACAATAAAATAAAATAAAACTAATGACCTTAGAAACTATGTTTTTTTTATTTATTACTCATTATTGTTCGTCCGTCGTAGGTCTGTAAACTGTATTGTACACTGAAGGTAAATGGTACTGTAGGTACTTTAGTTCGGCGTCGTCGCTCGTCGGCTTGATATAAAATTACATTCTTGATTTCATTGACACGCGCTATGATTTGCGCGCGGAATTTCTTGTGTTGTGAATTTATTTTTGTATGCTATGCATTTTAATTGATTCAAATTGCAATGTTTCTCTAGTATGCATTTGAGACTATATTGTAAATTGTAATAATTGATCGTGGGTATAGTAATTAATTATTCTAATAACGCAATTAGTAATATGTATATGTATTTTCGGTGGGATTCAAAACAAAAAATTGGCCCGTGATTTTTATGAAATTTCACCACATTGCAAAT